>SNQJ01S0084557.1:10003-32372 GCA_010110895.2 Picea sitchensis | reverse complement strand
TCTCTTCATGATTGATTCAGCGTATTTCATCCTTTCATGTGTATTATCTAATGATATCAATCCTTATCTTGTTGTTCTTCCATAGGTATAGTTCTTCTTGGAATACATTATCTTCCAGGAGATAGATATACAAGATATGTACAGACACGATGCAAACAAGATATGTACAAGAAATAAGAAGAGTATTGTTACCTTCAGAAGAAGAAGTCTCTTTCATCCTGCTTAGTCTTCTTTGTAGGTTCCTTTTCTTCGGTAACTGATGCTTCGTGTTTCTCCTTCCTTTTCTTTAGCTCGGGACAATGATTCTTGTAGTGACCATACTTTCGACAATTGAAGCAATGTATTTCTGAAATGTCTTTCTCTTGATTTGGCTTCCTCCTTGAGCCAAACTTCCTTTTGTTCCTGAAATTCTTGAATCTTGTTGTGAAGCTCTGATCATCGTACTTCTTTTGGGGTTTCTCTTTTGCACTGATCCTGGATTCTTCTTGAGCACAGCAAGTCCAAAGTTCTTCATATGTAGGATACTCCTTTCTTGTGTTCATGCTTGCGGCAAATGCATCCCACGTCTTGGGAAGACCATTGAGTACTATGTTTACCAAGTCCTTCTCTGAAATGATTTCTTCAATAGCTTGTAGTTGATCTCTTAACTGGGAGATCCTCACAAAGTATGATGTTATGTTGTCCTCATCATTCATCTTCATGTCATGGAGCTCATTCTTCATACTCATAACTTGTCCAATGTTTCTGACCAAGAAGAGATTTGTTAGGGCATCGTACATCTTCTTCGATGAGACAAGATGGGAGATGTAGCGTATCAAGTGGTCTTTTATAGATTCCACTATGATACTCATGGCATTGATGTCACCGTCTTTGAACTTCTCCATAAATGCAACGTTCTGTGGTTCCTTCTCTATTCCTTCTTCAAACTCTGGTTCCACGATCTTTCCTTTCACGATATCCAGCACTTTATTCTTGGCAAGGATGAGGTCAATCCTTGTCTTCCATGCTCTGAAGTTAGAGGCTCCATCTAACTTGTTCTCTGACTTCATAGAATAAGTCATGGCTAGTTTGACTTGGTCAAACCCTAGATTGGACCACAAACTCAAACTTGACGTCTTGGCTTGCTGAGAGTACCACGAGATGCGCTAGGCTAGGGCGCACTGATCTGTCCGGAGATTCAGTCAATCTCCTCACTTAAGGTGTCTCAACGAAAGGATTAGGGTTTCTGCAACTACACCTGCTAGTAACCCTAGCGGCAGTGCTTCAACGAGCTTAATATCCTTCTGGCTATGTTTCCTTCCAGCGGTTAGACTGAATGAAGGAGGTGTGGACCCATAACCTATTAGAATATAAGTGGATTTGCTCGTTTTACCATTGACAATACCCTTGTCACCCAACCATAGGCCGAGGCCACCCTCCGAGCACCTTAACTTTGACAGAGAATCACTTCGGAAGCAAACCCTAGGCTAGATAGCCAAACAAAGGGTAGCGCACTTTTCCCCAAGGATAGCGCATCAATAAGAGCTGATCAGATAGTCCAAACCCTAGCCAAGAGATAGTCCAAGCGTAACTGCTAGCTGCAGCAGCTGCAACAACAGCTCTCCTCCAAACCTGCGAAGAAACTGGGCAACTGCAGTGCGCACAAGTGTTGCTCTGCAATTCTGAGACTGCCTGCCAAAATGAGAATTGGTCTCCTGTATTTATACTAATTCTAGCTAACTGCCTGGGCCGACTTCTCATTCTGGGTATCTGTTTGTTCAGTATATATTATTATTTTTGGCCGACTTCTTCTCTTGGAGGCTAATAACCTAATATAAATTATCTTCTTGAGCTGACAAGTCTTCTAGCGTTATTAGACAACTCATTAGGGTTTCTTCTTGCTTCCCGAAGTATTATATCCGCGTCGGGTTTACACGTGGAGGTAAATACCTCCCGCAGCTACCATAATATCAACAATTTGAGGCACCCCACCCGTGTTTCTTAAGTGCTTTGGTTATTTTGAGAGATCATTATTGATGTATGCCCATGGTGGGGAGCGCCCTAGCTCTTCAAGCCACATGGCACACATTTTAATGCCATACTGATCAGCCATTTCACCTTAGATAACTTTATGGAGGTTCTTGCATAACCAACTACTTTATTAAATTATTTTTGACTTGTCTGATTCACTTGGTTAGATGAGAGCATTATTGTATTGTCTTCCTAGCATATTTTATAGATTCTTCTTGGAGAAGAAAGTGGATCTCAACAAACCATTGCTACTTTTAGCAATAAGGTTGTTGTAAAAGTTATTTTATTGAATTCCTTGGAAAGATTAGTGGATCTAGGAAAATAGTTATTATTTTATTTTAAGAGGAGATGGAGCTAGACTTTATTTAAAGAGTAACTCTCTACATTTGTAATCATGGTTTGAATTTTGGAGCTTTCCCTCTTTGGAGCTTAAGGGACACATCTTTCATGGAGCATATGTGATGTATAAGGGCTCTTTCTTTGTTCATCGCATAATATTTTGGTGCTTAAAGATTGAACTGGTGTAGTTTCTTCTACATGGGAAAGACTAACGACTTGATTCATTGAAGGGTAAAATCTACCACTTGGAAGGAATTTTGCACGTGTGGTGACACCTCTTCTCTCCTTTGTTATCTGACTCTTTGATGTGTAATGGTTTGCATCCTCTAGGAATCTAGCAAGCTCATTAAATTCAATTTCTAGGGTAAAGTTCAGCTGCCTAGTTGAAGGTGGATCCTTTGGACCCCTTCCTTGTAGAACTTCTACATTAATTCCAGCAAGCTTAGCATGGAGGCTATTGACTGTTCTAGCCTTACTTCCAATTCTAACACATGACAAAATAAGCCCTCTTAGATATCCCCTCGACTCCATTGCCCTTGTTGGATTGGCATTAATCTCTATTTCCTTCCATCACACTTTTTATTCCTAAAAAACAAAAAATATCATTTTACTAAAGCTACTCTCATATCACCTTGTGCCTCATTGTTTAGCTTCAGTCATCCTACTAAGAATACCCCCCTTAACTCGGAGGCAAGCCAGCCAAAAGTGAAGAGGATAGGTTACTTAAATGACAGTGGTGACCATTGTTAAATTTTAGAGCAGCTATTAAGTTTCTTTTCAATTTACAAGATAACAATAGCATAGGTAGCATCACTGAGAGAAACACAATCACAAGATACACAGCATTTATCCTGGGAAACCCTCATGCGGGAGAAAACACAGCAAAAACTTCCTTAATATAAATAGCCAAGACAATGCCAAGACAATAAACCAAAACACTGGAGAATATCCAACACTTAGCAATGCGCCTCTCGCTTCCTTCTTCTCCCAACTGCAGTTATCTCCAAACTTGTGCACTTGTTGAGTGGAATGAGTGAGTGAATGAATGAGGCGTTGGCCTCTCTTATTTATATTAGTTGGCAGGCGCTAGGGAGGTGTCTCTTCACTGGGCAGGGCCAACTTCTTCACTTAGTTGTTAAAACCACTTTAATTAGGCCTAGGGCCGACTTCTTAATTTGCATGATATAATTAGGGTTTGACCAATCCGCAAAAGGGGATTTGGTCATTTACAAAGCCTGACATGATCAATCCACAAAAGGGGATTGATCTAATCAATAATGAGTCAATAATAAATAGAATACTCTTTGCAGTTACAATATTTCAACACTCCCCCTTAACAAGAAGGGTATTCTACAACATCGTCGGGAGAGAGAGAGAGAGGAAAACAACATCAACAGCATATGGAACATTGACTGGCATATCTATAAATCATCGGAAGTTTTTCTCATCGTCATTCACAGCATGGATTTGGAATAGCATAATCATCATCTGCATCAGCATGGATTAGTATAACACTAATAAACCATCATCATCATCAGCAGCAGCATCAATAATAATAGCATCATCAACAGCAACATCAATAACAATAGCATCATCATCACAGTACAAAGGCTGGAACAACAACATCATCACAACAAGAAGGCTGGAGCAACAACATCATCACAGCACGAAGGTTGGAGCAACAACATCATTACAGCACGAAGGCTGGAGAACCAACATCATCATCATCATGGGGCAACAAAAATGAGGCAGGTGTTACAACATTTTGTGGTACTCCGACAGTCCCTAAGGAGCTTCCCAGGAATCATAAGATTCCCTAGGATATAAAATCCTAACGGAGCTACCACATGGTACTCTGATAGACCATCCTTGTCAGACCTTCAAGATCTGCCCAGGAATCATAAGATTCTCTAGGATTATAAAAATCCTAACGGAGCTACCACTACTGACCATAGCTAGCATATACATGCACAGGTACTCTAACAGACCGTCCTTACCGGACCTTCGAGATCTTTCCAGGGATGATCAGTCCCCTAGGATATAAAATCCTAACTAAGCTACCCGTTATTGGACAGGATACCATAGTATCATCAACATCACTCCCCCTTTCGAGGCAGCTCCTTTCGGACTATACCAAGCTTGTCTCGAAAGTTCTCAAACTTTACATGAGACAGGGGCTTGATCAACACATCTGCAACCTGCTCATTTGTGCCAACATATTGGAGCTTTATGGCTCCTCTCTGCACCATATCATGAATGAAGTGATATTGGATTTCTATGTGCTTCGTCTTGTCAAGGATAGAGCGCTACTGCCAAATATTAACTCTTCATTTCAGCTTGCGCTTCCATTCAATATCTTTGGCAATCCCATCTTAAGGATACCCCCCTTGTGCAGAGGACAGATGGCCTAAAGTGAGAGAGAGCTACTGCAATGATAGTGGGTAGCCCCTCTTAGTTCCTCCAAGGTCTTGCTTGTGCTTTAGGACTTTATCACAAGAATTGAGAGTTTGGGTGGTAACAGAAGGAAGAATAATTTTAGGGCTAGAAAGTATCCTCGCCACCAAAAACTATAGAACCTAAGACATTAATACTAAATAGCCCGGTGGGTTAGCTCGAGTGGTTGAGTACTGTGAATGGAAATAAGAGGTCTTCAGGACGGCTATATGTGATATGTTAATACTCGATATTCTTGTCCGGTTAGGCGTACTATAGTCCAGATCGATGATTTACCATGGATACCACCCATTGATGGTGGTGAAGTCTCCAAGGGTTTCCCATGCATGCATTACAAAGAAAAAATAAGAACCTCGGACATTAATGTAATTATTCAAAAGTGCATCATGGAAAGACAACCTTGCATGAAAAGCCACCATCAGACCTATAAATGCCAAGGCCACTCATCATCATAATCATCATTCAATCATTCATCTATCTATATATATATATATATTTTATTCCAATTGGGAACTTTGCAAACATACATCGGGTTTATACACTTCAAAAATAGAAAATAGAGTACAAAACAGAATACATCATAGTGATTAGCTTGGGGATAACAAACCTCCTTTGACTCTTTTTTTAAAAAGAACCATTGTCAATACCTTTGAGGCTTTCACACATTTTCTTCCATTCTAGTCCAGCAACTGATGACATATTAGAAATCAAGGCATCTCTAAACTTTATTTTTATCAGTACCAATGTGATTTCCTAAAAGAAATTTGTAGGATGAAGATGAATTACCATTGTAGTTTCTTTAAAGAAAAGTGTGGGATGAAAATGAATTATGAATGTTGTTTGACAAACACAAAAATGCAAACTAAGTAGCATTTCATGTTAGAATTATCAAATGTGAAAATAGGATTTTATTTCCCTTTATCAGTCCCATGAACCTAAGAATTCTCAAATAACCACAGGTCCAACTCAAAGCAATTTAAGTAATAGGATTCCAAGCATAGAAAAGAAAAATCTCTGACCCAGTTTCTGTTTCCAACACCCTACAGAAAGTAATAAAAGAACTAAAAAGCATCGCTATGTGACAACAATTGCTAATACCTGAATCTGGCCACCCCGCTTGCCATTAGATAATTGGCTCAATGATCCATTTTGAGAATGAAATCAAGTCTAGTTTCTTGACTATGATTCACTAATCTATTAGGTAAACAATGCAATCTAAATGGCAGAAAAAAGATACCTGTAATTTAAACTGGCATGCAGCACCTCTGTTGAGGCCAAAAGGAGATCGGGCAGAAACTAATGAGCCTGCATCTATGTCAATCTCAAAGTTAGAAAACCAGTATGTCTGTAAATCTGAAAGCAAATGGTCGTACCATTGTGAATACAAAACAAAAAGCTACCATTAAAAAAGTACCTATGTTTACAACAAAGCTCACCCTGGTTAGCTGGATGAATGAAGTTATTTGACGGATTAGTCTGCCTTCCTTTGCAAGAGCCATATGGTACCCTTGACTGCAAATAATATTCTCTACA
The DNA here is from genome assembly GCA_010110895.2 of Picea sitchensis. Lineage (NCBI taxonomy): Eukaryota > Viridiplantae > Streptophyta > Pinopsida > Pinales > Pinaceae > Picea > Picea sitchensis. The sequence goes on along the minus strand of SNQJ01S0084557.1, from coordinate 26,036 downwards.
ATCCTCAGCTACAAATTGTTTCTGAAATCCACTTGGAGACCCAAATTGTTCGGGCACAGTTGCTGCCAACAATGCCTGTAACAGCACTAAGCTATAAAGCTTGATAAAACACAATAAAAATTCTCACAAAAAAATATATAAATAACTATCAATCCCTACTGTCCAAACCAGACAACAACCTTGAAAATTTTAGCAATCAGATTGAAAAATATCATGCAAAGGTGGTTATGGTAGTTGTAAAATTAGACCTTTTGTCCACAGAGTGTTCGAACTTCTTCAAGCAGTTTTTGTTTCTGCAAAGTTGCAAACCATAAGAACATGAACTCAGATGTGGATTCATCAGAAAGAGATTTTTGACTAGTAACTTTATTCTTTTGAACTCCTATCAAGCAACTGAAACAAATTCCTAAATCAGAATAAATTGATTTCACCTTCAACAAATACCAATCTGTCGCTCTCCAACACAGTAAAAAAGTTCCAAATGCCCTTTGAATCACCATATATAAAATGACATGATTAAATGCAATATTTACACGTCTCTTTGAAGAGATCTGAGAAACAAGATACCTGCAACTTAAGATGTTCGATTTCCATATGATGTGCTCTTCCCTCCTACATGATAATTTAGAGGCTCACAGAATTTGCATTAGCGTGAGCATGGTTATAAAGGAAACAGGAATCATGACTAGTGATTTATTAAACAACACACAAATAGAGTTAGAAAAGCTTAGAGCCAAATGACACATTTACATCCAAAGATGCACTATCACTCAGTCAAGCATCTACTCTTCAGCCATAAATTTTAAAGAAACCTAAGGAAATTGATGCTTGAAGTGCATAGTATCCGCATGAAGTTACATCTCTCAATACCTTTCTTTGACGCCTTTCATCTTTCAGATTTTTGTTCTGCACCAACAAAGCTAAAGCGTCAACATTACATAGTGCACACAAGCAGGGCAAGAGATTACACCTTGAAAATCCAGGAAAATATTAACAGTTGAATAGGCAAGAAGTTAGCATATATTGGAATGTTGAAACAGAATGCTACTCCCAGTGTGCCTCAAAAATAAAAATATTTAAGTAGAAAAACTAATCACCTATCATTCTTTGTTGAAAATAATTTGCGTAACAATATAGAAAAAGCACAGGCAACAGCTTTAAGTAATTCAGTAACATATGAGCAGAGAAAACAGCATTAACACAATCTTCACACTAGTTAGTAATAAATCAGAATGAGCTCCCTTCCATGGACAACTCAAACCAGAGTAAGACCACCATTGGTCAAAAGAAAAACCTAATTTAGGATCTTCCTAACATCTTTGTTTACGGAAGATGATTTACTCCAATGGTACTATTGAGCTTTCAAGCTTGTCATATTACCTCCAACATAAGCTTTTCATTTTCTGCCCGCAGTGAAGTCAACTCCTGCTCATGGAACAGAGTATCTATATCAGAACACGCTAGACAACACAAATATTTTATTGTTATTAAATAGCCAGCACAAAATAAGCATTAAATGGTATAATAATGTTCATAGATCATAAAAAGAGGTAAATGGCATAGTGAGTGCAGGCTAACAAACATACATGCCAACTTAATAGTAAATACAATAAAAGAAAGTGAATCTAGCATCTCTATTCTTTATCTAAAAGTAATGCCAACGAAAATAAAGAAAAATATCTCAAGCAACTGACCTGAAGCATCTCTCCATCAACAACAGCTATCCGTGATACATACAGTGTCCTTATATCCTTGAGTTTAGACATCTTATTACACTGAGGACACTGCATATAAATAAAACAAACATGAAAATCAAATTCAATGGTTGTCATGTCTTTGCTAATCTAGTGAAAAAGATTTACAAACTGCTGCAGTCAAAGTACTAAAAATTTAATTTACCTTGCCAATATTCCTACCACTTTGCCGAATCCATTTCCTTATACAGGACCTGCCAAATAAATGCCCACAAGGAAGACAGCTGCATCCCCACAGTTCAAGATGTCTCAACTACTATTCAGAACAATAAAAAACCAGATAATGATACTAACAATCTGGAAAGTTGTCATACAGGGGATTCTTGGATACGGACTAAAAATAATAGAAGAAAAAGAAACTGATGAATATCGTGTTTAAATTCTGCTCCATTTTATATAATTATCCATGAAATGTGTCATTACATGTCAGAAACTTGGAGAGATATTTTAAGTGAAAGTACATAGTGCCCTAAATAATATAGAAAATAATAGTAGTAAAAGTACATAGTGCTATAAAAGTACAAGTATGATGTAATAGCACAGCTACAGATGGATCCGGCTCTGTAATAAACCTGATTTCACAACTACAGCAGGAACTGGGTATGAAATAATCATGAAGATTCCACAGCTACAACAGCACGGAGATGCATAAGAAGAGTGCAAGGTGTGTTGTAAGAGCACCAAAATCACAATTTATAAATGCCAACAGCCACCTCAAGCGAGGCCACTGGAGGAGAAAATTTTTGCAAAATCCATCCATTGCTCTTCATCTATAAGGACATACATTCTTAATTAACCTTCCACGAATTATCTTATAAAACTTTGTTGGCTATCCACAGAAGGTCTAGAGTATCAAGTGATTGTACAATTTTTCAGAAGTTCTATGTAATCACTGACATTTTCTACTCCATTGCTTAGTACAGACACTCATATTTCAAACTCCACCATATGGAATCAAGAACATTCGTTTGATTTTTGTTGGAACCAATACATGCATTTTAGTTTCTAGATGGGAAATCATTTTGGGGGAGTTCCTCTATTTCTAATCTGCCTAAATTTCATATCAGATATGTTCCCTCCTTTCAGTCTTCGCTGAGAAAAATCATGTCCAGTTTATTTTATGCCATTAGAGTTAATATGCTACAAACAATTGAGTTCTAAAGACGTTTGGAATCATTTTGCTAGACTTCCAATGATACTATTTGCCAACATTTCATAAGATATATGTACACTGCTTCCATTTTTCCCTCAACCAAGCCTGTTCTATTCACTTTCTGCCAAAAAAGTTTGCCAGATACAATACAGATATTTTGACTTATAAAAGGAGTTCCTCTGTCCCTACTTCCCCAAAATCTTCCCCCTCCTAGCATACTTACAACTACCTTCACCACCACGGGGTGATGGCAGATTCTGATTGATGTCATGAACACCTTCCTTCTTTAGTACATGCTACCTTTCAGATATTCTCATCTCTCCAGTCAGATATTGACTCCAAAAATTAAGGCAGCAATCAACTTGGATCAACTTTTTTATTATGATTCCCCACTAGATTTTACCTTCTTTCAATATTATCTCCGGACAGAATTACAGAAAACCTTTTAGCAGGTAGGCTGCCAATATAATCAAATCTCAATAATGTTTCAGAGAATTTAAATATAAATTTTCTAGAAAAACAAATGTGTTTAAATTCCCTTCTTCTGAACCTTCGGCATTGATTTGTTCTCTAATGGTTGTCCTTTCTCTCCCTGATGACCCTGTGTCCTCTCTGATGCCCCCATGCTCTCTATAATACCAGAAATGCTAAGGTGGATGAAGCAAATTGAATTGGTGAATCTCAAGTTAAAAGCACTCATACTTGGATGAAATGCTCTTCACCCAATCAATGAGATCTCCTCACTTAGTGAGTGACACAAGCACATGAGCAAAGACTCCTTTGCTCCAATGTATTTTTTGTGTGTTTCATCCTCTCACTTAGGCTGCCTTTTATAACGTTGAGTTAACCCTAAATCCAAAGCCCTAGATCTCCTAAAGTGATCAAAGGTTGAGATTAGATCTCCCCTTCACTTTAGATCTAACGGCTAGGATTTAATAGACTCACCTAAGTTACCAATGCCAAATACTTAGGCATTTAACTTAATTAAACTCACATTAATCTAAAAGGTCATTCACTTTAAAAATTAACTCATAAAGTGAATTTCCTAAGGTTTTGAGAGGTAATAAGGACGACTTCCACATGCTAGACACCAAGCCTATGTGGAAGTACTTATTTGATGCTAAATACACCAACAATGTTGACGAGGTAAAAATATAGTTTCTAATTATTGTGTTACACTCATTCATTCAATTATGTCAACCCGAGATTCAATATGTACTTGTGAGGCACTCAGTGTAGTATGCACAGAAAAAGGACTCTGCTGGTATATTAAAAGAACCTAAAATGATCAAGACTACGAAAGCACAAAAGTAAAGTCGCCGTGTTATAATTCCCAGCCCTACCAGTGCTACCTCTCAGGTCAAGGTGTCTGAGCTTCCATAACCTTATACCTTGGCGTGTTCACCTAGAGGATTTATAACTACAGTGATTTTGTAGCAATCTCAAGAAAGCAAATGAAACTAATTACTCTTCAGCTAAATTCGTATATAAAAAAAACAATCAATAATAAATCTATCGTTAAGTCAATATGCCGGTACTTGATCTCAACAGTTTTTGTGATCCCTTAATCGATAGCTTTGTTGGGTCCTATTCCCAGAATTATCAGAGATACAGATTACTAACACAGATTAGATATTGGACATCAAATAAGAGTAATTGCCAATCGAGGAATCAATAGCATGCATTGGTCTATGTCCTAGCACATCTAATTGTCATTCTGCAGCATGGTTCAGGTGGCCATTATGCAGCTCATGTATATTTCATAATCTAAATTAAGAACAGATAAAAATAACTTAATCAAAACACTAACATCTATATATCTATCACAATATATTTATCACAGTATAGAACCATACCTATGAGCGGGCCCTGTCCCACGGTAGGCCTATACTCACAATTTTCTATCTACCACCAATACACCAGTAGATAAACACTCAAAACATGACAGTAGTATTATATAAAAATCTAAGTCTTAGATCTTCTGTCTCTTGCAACTCGTTTACAGTAGCAGACAAACTGATATAATCTACTTCTCTATGTCCCTCATACACACTAGTAACTTAACATATATACAAATTGAGGGAATCTGGTTAGCTAAATATAGCGCTACCAGACCCTATTATTATGCTAACAGTCTATCCAATATAACTTTTACTGTCTACTGATTTGCTGGAATGGACGCAGTTACATGGCAGCCAATAAGATCCCACACCCATAGATTCCTCTCACGTGCTGAGTCGGTTGCTTAACTGTACAAGTGGATTACGGTTATCTGGCATATGCTGAATATTTAACCCCAGCATAACTTCAGTCTTCTTGATACAGTCACGACGCTGCTATAGCATAGACCGAAAATCCTTTATCTTTTAATTTATCCTTGTTGGCGCACCCTTAGTATCGTTGTTAACCTTTCATTCGTATCCTTGGTACGCTGACCTTTGATTCTTTGACTCTGCTGTAGGAGGTAAAATGATGTTGATATAATACTGGAGCTGATACATATAAAGATATATCTATATATTAATGTTATATCAGAATCTTGATATATCTTCTTAAAATGCCCTTATGTTGAGATAGCAATTCCTGGAACATTTTACACTTTAAAAGTATAGTTACCATCACTAATATTTACACATACTAAAATTCAAATTTCCTTTTAAAAATCCACACCAAACTTTAACCATAAAAAGAAATCAAGAGTAATATATGGCAATTTAGATAATACCTTAGAAGAGTCAGAAAAGTACAAGGAATAAGTATTTAGCAGTCATAAAGAGGCAAACTGTATATATATCTATAGAATATAGAAGGCCAAAAAGATGCCAAAATAGAGGTTCATCAAATGTGTACCCATGGTGAAGAGTGCCCTAGCTGTTGAGGCCAGATGGCTCATGTTTTTTATCATCTATTGGGGGTCATCCACCCTTGGAGAGCTACACATCCACCTTTGAAGAGATCTAGGAGGTTTTCATTGCCTACTTTGAGGAGTTGGTTGTGAATCTATCCAATTGGAGGCCTTTGGAGGCTAGACGTTGCACCTTTGACTCAACTTCTTCCCTCTTTGATGGAGACATCCCACTCTCTTGGGTCTCTTTTCATTGGAGGATTGTACATGTGGCTTGACCACCTCATTATTTTATGTATTGTTGGTTAGTTAGTTGGAGGAAATATTTTTACTCCTCCCTAGGCTAGATCTAAAGATCTCACATGAGATATTATTATTGTATTGTAAAGGAAGTTGAGCTAGACCCTATATAAAGAGTTGTCCTTCCTCATTTGTACTCATGGTTGAATTTTTGGAGCTTACACTCATTGGAGCTTAATTGACATATCTTTCTTGGAGCATATGGTTGTGTAAAGGTTTCTTTCTTTGTGGATGTTGTTGTCAATTCTTGAAGCTTCTCTTTCTTGGTTCTTATTTGGTGCATAGAGATTGATGGTGAAATGTTCAAGTCTTCTACAAGTTAACTAGATCGATCCATTGACGGGTAAAATCTACCACTTGGAAGGAAGACGTTGTGGGGTAACTCTTGTCCTTCTTCCTTTGTTCTTTTTTATAATTATTTGGTGCCTTGCTTTGTAGAAGTATTGAGTACATTTATCAAGCTATAGTTGATCTTGTTGGTGAATGTTGCTCCATTGAGGCCCCTGAAATATCCCTGATCCGGCTGATCAAGATATTTGCCACGATCTTCCTATTCTAACATGCAGATCTGATACACTGGGGTTTCTGGATGCGTTTTAGGATTTGATGTAGACGATCTCTTGTTTAAAGTGTTTGCATGTCAGTGATTATGGTTGCATGTAGGTTATTATAGTTGCATGTAGCATAACAAAGGTTTTACAATCATAAAATGACGCATGCAATAGTAGATAAGGCCAACAACTCATTACAATCATAAAATGACGATGCAATAGTAGATAAGTACAACAACTCACATATGAATACGTAACAGCATGCGTAAATACAAATCGCCTTAATGAAATATAATAATAATTTATCTCTCATGGATCCGTGACCGGAATACAAATCAAATGACAAAGAAATACCAGACCGTTAAGAAGACAGCAGATCTGTTGTATGCACGGATAGAATGACCAAAATAAACGATCCCCACGAGCACGACCGCTGTCACCGGAAATCGATCTCAAAACTCAACCGGCTCTAATGGCCTCAAACCGCTCATCAATGCGCTCTTTGTCACGCGAATGGAAATAATGTCCGACGGGGGTCCAGTAAACGACCTCTAATGGCATTCAGATCTGTCCCTTGGGGTTTTATGCCTCCTTAGCACTCTAATGCGCCCCAATGGACTTGCACCGGTTTAATCGCCGCCATGTAGCTCCAAACAATCGCTCTCGTCCTCAGTGAAATGGGTTGGAAGGATTTGGTCAGTTAACTGATGAAGAACCCCGCGATGCAAAGCCACAATGCCTATCCTGAATGCATGCTCGAAATACCGCAGGTGTCGCCTGCGAAGATTCCAATCATTTAACCGGGATGAAAACCGGTTTCAATGGAAGCTCGCTAGTCACATCGGAGTCGTAAAATGGACTGCGAATCTGGACCACCTGGCTTCATCGGCAGATCTCGGTAGAATCTTCCAATAGTCATGCCTTCCTTGGCTAAGCCGCTCTCCTCACAAAATGCTCCCGAAATGCACGATGAAATACCGGATGGTATCTCCGATAGGCCAAGGTGTGTCTCTCAACACACCTAAACCATCAAGGGTGGTGGTTTCCGTAAATAATAAAACAACAAGGTCTAGACTTCCTCCCCCTCTCGGAAGCCTCAACATCAAATCATAATCATGTATACGAGGAATTAGGTCAAATTCCTCTCTATATAAATTCCTTTCCCGACCTAATTCTCCGATTATCACTTAACCTTAGGCCTTCCTCCTAAGTGAAATATGTGTCCATTAAGTCACTCTCTTATCACCTTTTTTGTTCTATTTCTTCGTTGACATTGGCTTAAGTGATTTTCCCTAAGTAATTAGGTTTAATTTATCGTTTAGCCTCAATTCCCCCTTATTCTCCATCTTGTTCCCTGTTTGTGTATGACTATAGTCTACGGAACATATAGATTCACCGAGTCACTCCCTCGCCGGCTCAATCTTTGGATGGGACATCACAGCCCCTCCTTCCCGATCGTTGTCCCCGCAACATCAATCCTGGTGTCGGCAGGTCATGCTCTCCTCCCATGTGGCATCCTCCACCGAAGGACCCCTACATCTAACCAAGAACTCCCTGATCACCCTGCTCCTCAACCTCGCGCCGCCTCTAGTATCTCCTTCTACTAAATTTAATCAATTTCCTCATCCGCGGGTGGTAACCTTCCGGTGCTTCATTTGTTGCCCCACCGCTTTCTTAAGGCACGTAGACGGAAAGACATTATGGATTCGCATCTCGGTAGTTTCTGCAAATATAAGCCACCTCGCCTATCCACAATGGCTCAGATGGCCCATAGACCCTAGGGCTTCAGTTTCTCTGCTCAGCTCCTCTTCAAGGAGGACTGTCCGTATGGCTGTAATCGCAGGAAAACTAAGTCCCCTACCTCAAAATTGCACTCGACTCTGTGTCGGTCTTCATACATCTTCTGTTGGTTCTGATCAACCTACAAATTCTACTTCAGGATTCTCAAGATGTCCTAGCTCTCCTGCAGTCAATCTTTGGCCTTGGGGACCCTGCTTTCCCCAAATGCCGCATCTATAATGAAGGTGCATCGCATCTATACAATGCCCTCAATGGTGTCATCCTGATGGACAAATGAAAAGTCGTGTTGTAGCAATACTCACCATATGTAACCATCTCACCCACGCAGTAATTGTTGCCCCCCACATGTTCCTCAAATATCCTTCCACCCATTTGTTGACGATCTTCATCTGTCCATTTGTCTGTTGGTGGTAGCTGGTACTTGTAGCCAACTTTGTGCCTGCCAGTCTGAAAAGCTCCCGCCAAAAAGCGCCGATGAAACGCCCATCTCTATCATCGACTATCCGCCTGGCAACCCATGCAACCTAATACCTCCTTGGAAGAACAACTTCAAGTACCAGATGGCCTGTAGTCCGGTAAGGCGGCAAAGAAATGTGTGAACTTGGTCAATCGATCAACAACTACATAAATGCAATTCTTGCCATGCACCTTTGGTAGAACTTTGATGAAATCCATCGACACACTCGCACTTTTGTTCTGGAATGAGTATAGGATATGGTAATCTTGTTGGATGGGTATGTTCTGACTCATTTTGCTAACAAGTTATGCACTCATTCACATGTCTCAACACATCGTCTTGGAGACCCTTCCATGAGAATCTCCTGACCGGCCTGTAGGTTTTGAAGTATCCCAAATGCCCTGCGAGTGGTGCATCGTGCATAGCCACCATGATGTTCTCTTTTAGTGTATATTATGGGACTAAGTATATCATGTCTTTGTATAAAATGATGTCACATAGTACCTGGTATCTATCGTTGACCACCTGTTCATCCATTACCTCACAAGCAAATTGTTCTTGGAATATTCCACCAACAAATGAGTTTTCCACTGCATGCATGTCCATCATCGAACATCCCGCTGGCCTCCTAGACAAGGCATACGCCACAATATTCCTTTTTCCCTTAACATAATCAATGTCAAAGTCGGCTTGATCTTTGAGACCCAATTTGCTCTCTCGCCAGGTCTTTCGTCAAGGGAAATACTTTGAGACCGCTATGATCGGGCCACTACAAATTGCCAAACTGCATAATTCCGCACTTGCTGTGCTTACGCATGATCGCTAGCATTTCCTTGTCGTAAATAGGTAGAGCTCTTCGACTATCGAGCTTCAGCTTCAAAAACAATGGATGTCCCCCGCATGAATATAGCCCCAACTCCTTCCCCTGATGCGCCACACTCTAAGACAAACGGCTGAAAAATCGAGTGCTAGAACATGGCATGTGTTCATAACCTCCTTCAATTTGTTGAAGGTCTGCCAGGAATCCCTTCCGCCCAATGAAAATTCTTCTTGTCAAGTCTCTGCGGAGTTGTGCTCCCAACTGTGAAAAGTCTTTGACAAATCGCTTGTAGTAACTGCGTAACCCAAATAATCCTCTCAGCTCGGTGAGGTTCTTGGGTGTTGGCCAACCCAAAATGGCCCTGATCTTCTCCTCACGTGTGTAGACCTGCCCACTGATGATGTGCCCAAATATAGTAGCTCCTCATGCCAAATTCACATTTGGAGTCCTTTGCATATAAAGACTGTGTCTTCATAATATCCAAACCATCTCCAAATGTGCCAGTGCCCGCCCTGTGTCTTGCTAGATCAATATGTCGTCGAAGAATACCATGATGTATTTCCTCAACTGTCCCCTCAAGATATGGTTCATGCAAGACCTGGATATGGCTCGTGCATTGTCACCAACCCATGACTAAGAACTCAAAATGTCCCAAATGGCATCGGAATGCTGTCTCCTCAATATCCTGCTCCCCGATGCTGATATGATGGTATCCTCGAACATAGATCAATCTTCACCAAGAAGATCGGCCTCTTTACGTAACTCATCCATCAACTCATCTATGCGGGGGATAGGATACCGGTTCTTAATGGTCTTCTTGTTCAAAGCCCAGTAATCAATGCACACCCTCATTGTGCCATCCTTCTTCGCATCGCCAATACTACCGGCGATGCAAAGGACTCCCGCTTGTAACCGACAGCGAAGCAACTCTTTGATCGCTTTCTATATTTCGGGCTCCCCAAATTTCTTTAGTGTTCAGAAGGTGTCGGATCAACGGCGGTAGCCCCCCGCCAGCTCAATCATGCTCAAATCCTCTCGCCTGGTGGTCTCCGGTGGTATCGTCCAAAATCGCCTTCCAACGCACCTGCCAAGAGTCGACCGGATGGTACCGCTTCCCTACCCTTCCGAAGTCTTTTCGTGGTGATCCAACACCGCCAAGGTAGTTTCACATCACCATGACCTAAAATATCTGCTCCATCCTCTTTGTCGATACTGCCCGAGGTTCCCCTGTAGACATACCTCTCAGGCTTCAACACAACTCTCGATCCACTAGTGTCCCTAAAGCTCATGGTCAACGTCTAATAATTGAACCCAATCTCCCAATGAATACAACCACCGTGACGCTTCCAATACCACATCCGTATCCGACAGGGTTTACCACATAGAATGTGTCAGTCAGGTTGTAGTTGCCAAGCTTGACCTCTATGTCAGGGACCATGTCTAAACATTTCATCGTGTATCCATCCGCCACCGCCACATGGAACCCTCAAACTCCTCGCGCGTAACCCTCTCCTCGCTACCAATGATGTGTCTATGAAGCTGTGGGTGGCCCCACCATCAACTATATCGGTCATGCACTGCCCCTGTACAAGGCCCTTAAGCTCCAGAGTAAAGTTGTACCCGGGCACTCCTGAAAGGGTAGCTATGGTCTCCCCTTTCACCTCTCTACGAGGATTGGCCTCCTCCTGGGGCTTGGACCTTGCCGGTATCTGAGGTTTCCTCGGCTGCTACTCTGGCTCATGAATGGTCTCAACCTCTAAATCACTATCTACCCATGCCCCGAGATCCTCATCCTCCTCCTCACCGCCAGATTCCACCTCAATATAGGTGGATCTGTCCCTTCCCATGCATCTATGCCCTGGGACCCAAGGGATCTCTAGAGAAGCAAAGCTCTCATCAACTCGCCGGTGTCATCATCCAACTTGCTGTTCTTCCACCCCTTGGAGGGTTCTTTCCATCCTTAATTTCCTCATGGCATAAAGGGTTTAGCAAGGGTTGCCTCAGACCGGAATCCGCTAAATCTCTAGTGCGTCGGACGACATCCTCGGCAAGGAATGAGCATATGCCTTCACCCAGCCTCTCAAGGGTTCTCATGGAGTCTTTCTATGAATAGTGCATGACCACCGCGGCCGATATGTCCGGCTACCGTGAATTCACCCTCCGAACTCGCACAAATGCTCAAAGGGCTGAAATCCTTAACCGGCTAAATTGAATGGGATCTCCCATCCTCCTCGGCCAAATCTCGTCCATGAGTCTCGCTGAATCCCTCTCAGGATCGGATGTGATCGCGGACTCCAATGTCACCAATCCATGATACCACCACTGTGTGCCTCACCCCCAAGTGTAGGGTAGAGAAACTAATGGCCTTCGCCACATCCGGTTGAGTTTGTGTGTCCAGCCAGACCAAGCTCTGGCGGTGCATCTTGATGATCCGTCAAAAGATGGTAAGGTGAGTTTACCAACTTTGCGATGAAGTCAAGGTTATGCCCCCGCCATTGTTGCCGCCTCCTCTCAGGTCTCGGGATTGCTCGAAGTTCGGAGTCCACAGATTACTCAGGGTCATGTCCCTTCCTCGAAGTCACTTGGCCCATGGTCAGATACTCCGACATTCTCGCTATATCCTCCTCGTGATGTGTGGTCGGGTCTCCAGCTATCTAGACTGTGGTGCTACTGGGTCGCTCGGAAACTGGAAATAATGGGCGCGGGGATCCTACCGGGAGAGGGTGTGTGTGAGTGGGTGACCGTGTCTACCGGTCACTGAAGTTCCTATGTTGCATGTGGGCTCATGCCCTAATGTCCATCATCGCCGCCTATTCCGCTACTCCGGGTTATGCGATCTGACATGGTCCGCTAATTAGCTAGCATGTCACCGATCACCTACATGAAGACTACGTCTGGATCTGCTGGGTTCTTACCGCTGCCCTCTGGTCGCTGATACCTTTCACCTAGCCTCTTCTCTTCTTCACGCTCAGCCTCACACTACGCCATTCTCTCTACTTCTCTTTGTGCCCCTTCCTCTTCCTCTGAACCGGGAGGGAAGGCGGAAGTTGGTTCCACTTTCCATTTCACATCAGACGCGGGATTTATTCGCCACCCCCATGCTCTCACTACTATCCTGTTCTTCCGCTTCCACTCATTGGTCTTAGTCACGTACCGGCAGATCTGAAGTTCGATACCATCGGAATATCCCCCATCCTACCGATCAAGATATTTTGTCATCTTCTTATCATAACATGCATCTATCATTAATCGGGTTTCCGGATGCTTTAGGGTTTGATGTAGATCTCATCTCTTGTTTAAAAGTGTTTCGTGATGTCGGTTATACGTAATGTAGAGCTATAGTTGTATTGTAGCATAACAAAGGTTTTATAATCATAAAATGACGCATGCAACAGTAGATAAGGCCAACAACTCATTACAGGAATAATAACAGCATGCATGGAAATACAAATCGCCTAATGAAATATATCAACTAAAAGTCGGGCCGATTCATGGATTTGTAATCACCGAATACAATCAAATGACAAAGAAATACCCGGACCGCGAAAGACGCTAGATTCACAGATGCAATGATAGAATACCGACCAAAATAAACGACCTCGTGATGAGGCACCTGTGATCACGCTTAAAATTTGAAAATCGGATCTCAAAACTCAACCGTTTTAATGTGGCTCTCTCAAAACTGCCCAATCACGCGCTCGCTACCGTAATGGAAGCACAAACACTTAAATCAAAACGTGACCTTCACGGCATTCAGATCTCAAACCCTTGGGGTTTGCGCTCTCCTTGGGCACCACGCTCTAATGATTCCACCGTCGGAATTTGCCGCTATGTAGCTCAAAACGCATCGCTCTCTGCCCTCGTAGTGAAATGGGTTGAAGCAATTTTGGTCGATTCGATGAAGAACCCCGCATGCAAAGCCAATGCTTGTCCGAATGCATGCGCCTCTAAACAAATGTGGTCGGTAAGATTCCACCGCTTCCACCGATGAAAACTGCTTCAATGGAAGCCTCGCTTGCTCTCCATCAGTCGGAATGGATCTCGCACCTGTGGGGACCACTGCCTACCGCAGATTCGGTCTCTCCAATAGCTGCGCCTCTCTCCTTGCGCTCTCCTCACAAAATGCTCCTGAATGCACGATGAAATACCTGGATGGTATTCTCCTATAGGTTAGGTGTCTCAACACCGTAAACCGAATAAGGGTGGTGGTTTCCTCCAAATCCACAAAACAACAAGGTCGGGTCTCCTCCTCCTCTAGAAGCTCTCAAATATCAAATCATAAGAGTGCATAATGAGGAATTAGGTCAAATTCTCCCCTTTATACCTTTCCACCTAATTCTCCTGCTGACATCACTTAACCTATTCTTCCCAAGGGAAATATTTGTCCATTAAGTCACCCCTTATCACCTTTTGTTCTATTTCTTCGTTGACTTAGGCTTAAGTGATTTTCCCTAAGTAATTAGGCTTAATTTATCGTTTAGCCTTAATTCCTCCTTATTCCTCCATCTGGTTCCCTGTTTGTGCCTGACTATAGTCTACGGGAACATATAGACTACTGAGTCACTCCCTGCTGGCCTAATCTTGGGGATGGGACATCACAACCCCCTTCTTGTAGGGCCTTAGTCTTCATTGCTAATCTTGATTAGACAAGAGATTATTCTTCCTTCTTGGTTCTAATCTCTTATTTCCTAATCCTTGAAAGATATAGACCAATTCTTCAAAGGGGTTTTCTTCTTGGATCCATAAGCCTCTTTGATTCACCTTGACTCCATTAACTTTGTTAGATTTGGAACTGATCTCTACTTCCTTCCATCACCTCTTTTAAAATCCTAAAAACTCCAAAACATTGTTTTACTAAAGCTACTCTCACTTCACCTTGTGCCTCATTGCTTAGCTTTAGTAATCCTACTAGGGATACCCCCCTTGAGCCGAAGGAGAGCCAACCTAAAGTGAAGAGGATAGGTTGCTTAGGTGATAGTGATGACCGTCCTAATAGCTCCTCCTTGAGTTGTACCTTCTGGAATAGGGATTTTATTACGAAGTACAATTTCTGAAGTTACAAATCCCATCTACAATATTGATAGTGAGAGATCTAGGTCCAAAAATTCAGATTTTATGTCTATTGGACAACCAAAGAACATGGAGGTATGTCATGCATTGTCTTCAATTGATTAGCATCCATATATCTTCAACAAAAAGGAAAGTTTGTTGTTGCATAAAAGGACGTTCCTCGTGAATTAATGGTTCATAAAGAAAATTTCAACCTTTTACATCTTCAGTTTGAACTTTGTACCCTTTTATGCACATAAAATCAACAGGCAGTTGTCATTCATATGGGACAACATCCTACCCAATCATTAGCATGGTGCAATGATTAACATGGGGTTCTTGGCATGGGAGACACCAAGCTTCTATATCAATTGTCCCAACGGGTTTCAAAGTATCTGGGGCCTTTGCCTCTTGTTGAGGTCTTGGTTTCCAACCGGTGGAATCTCTCTGTTGTCTCGTAAACTGAGGTCTGGGAGCAGATTGATTTCTTTCCACTGTAGTCATACAGTTCATAAGTTGATTTTGCACCTGAACAAACTGAGTATTCATTTGGTCTATCTTCTAAGTCAGATGAGCAATCGGCTCAGGAACACTGTTGTTGGAAACCTTCATTCATGCTTCTGTCTTGGTACGAGGGTACTGAAAAGGTTCTATTTTTGAATCAAGGAGATTCTCTTCAATGTCACTACTAAACTCTTTAGCCTCTACCAATTATGTGGGCTTTTTATCTTTGAGAATGTATCGGAACTTCCCTTCAAAAGCATTCATGCAAAGGAAACGAACTGATGATGTCGTAGGACAGTAATCTGTTGGAATTTGATTACACAACCTGTCAAATCTGGAAATGAATTCCTTTACTGTTTCATTTTCCTTTTTCTTTATTTGATTGAACTGAGTCCCAAGTGTTCCACCATCTGCCTTTTCCGACCATCTGCTCTTGAATAAGTTGGAAAAGCATCACAGGACGTGATATGATTATCAGGGAGTCCCTTGAACCAATCAAGGGCTTCTTTACTCAAGGGCTTTTATATCATTTTCGGGATTAACTGCATAGTGTAAGTCATTAATCTATGACCCATATCCATGAGTATTAGTCACAACTGACCAATAATTCTCATGATTTGAATAGTCCACTTAGCACTCATTGCATCGGGTGATGCTCACAGGGGTGAAGAAATGGGATTGAAACCAACGAAATGAATCAGATAGCATCAATCATCACTTCTGGGGCTTGCACTCGGTAACCAGGACTTCCCAGGTGGTCACCCATCTCAAGATGCCTCTGGCTCAAGCGCGCTTAACTG
>SNQJ01S0084556.1:18505-30219 GCA_010110895.2 Picea sitchensis | reverse complement strand
TTGGATAATAATTCTACATTGATATAACATTTGAAGAAAAAGGATTATAATTACGTTATTACTGATTCACCCTCCCTCTCAGTAATCCAACAAAGGTAACAGATAACAGTTTTAAACGCAAAAATGCCAGAAATCTTGCACAATTTATTACATGATTTTAATTACTACTAACAACTAATAAAGATATTAACAAAATACAAGATGAAGACCCTGCAGTCTAAATGTATGGGATTTATGCTCCCTATCTTTTCAATTCGTTGTCAGACTACAAATCCCTGTCATAAAGTAATTAAAAATGTTGCCATACAACCTATACCTTCACTGTCAGACATTCACGATTTTGAAAGAAAAACAGTCATGGACCAAGTAAAATTGTTGTCAATAAAATCCACATTTACACAAAAACACCCACCATTACGCCCCCATTAACCAGTAAGGCACATGCATTTGATGGAGAAAAAAAACAAGCCATATGTATAAAATCACAAGGCAAATTCGTCCCTAAAATAAATGCGAAATGCAATCTTAAGAAGTGGAAAAATCCACCTGAAAATAAAAACAAAATGCAGTCCTAAGATGTGGAAAATCGCCAGGTAAACACAAACAACGATTGATGTCTTTAAGAGTGGAAAAATCTCCTTGAAAATAAAGACGAAATGTATTCCTGGGACGTGGAAAATTGCCAGATAAACACAAGAAACAATTGTGGTCTTTAAGAGTGGAAAAATCGCCCTGAAAATATAAACAAAATGCAGTCCTAAGACATGGAAAATTTGTCAGGTAACGAACCACATGTTGCAGTAAAAAATGGCCAAAATCATCAGGTAAACACACCACGATTTGGAGTCTTAATTCGTCTTCAAATATTCAGGTGCAAAGGTATGAAAATTGCAGAGAATATAGCCATAAAAAAAAAAAACACAAAGTTAAATAGCTAGGAAGGTATTACAAGTAGAGTTAAATCATCCAAAAATATATAAAAATGCAGAGTTAGTAATTTCATGGTTGAGGGCGTTGAAATGCAAAGAACACAAAAAATAGTTTTCATATGTCGAGAATGATTAGGACGCAAAGGTGATATAACATGCAGAGACCAAAACAAGGCAGAGATCAAGCCACGGAGATAACAAGGGGTAAACCGCTAGGAAACATATCCTACCCTCATCATCCACACACAAAAAACTAGGGCATTAGAATCTATAGGTCGTTGTCCACTGGAGTGACGATCGTCAATTTAGCTCCTGACCGAATTCTTAGGCATGGACTAACGAACTAGGAATGATGAAGAAATGAACAACTCTTCACGACAATCAACAAAAACAAAGGGTAGTCACAACATGCAGGGATCGAAATCCAAGGGAATCAATCAACAATGATCTTAAGGCTATGGGGAAATTAAGTTATCAATTTCAATGCTAAGTCAAACATTTTCTTTACCGAATTAAAAATACATAATTGAAAGCATAAGGTATAATAAGAATATACCATGCATAATCAAAGTAAGCGTATCGTAGCCCAAGTCGTCCACTCTGAGTCATTATCCTGCGCGCTCCGTGCAACTCCCTCTTGCCGACCGATGAGAGTTCACCAGTACCTCCAAACCAACGCTAGGGGTAATATTCTTCCCCCTTAGCCCCCCGAGCCACAAAGGGGCCACACACACTAAAACAAAGAACAACTAGCTCCCAAATCACCTCACAAGGCTGAGCTACCACTCCTCACCGAGCTGGGCATCCCAACTCCCACAAGCTAAGTGAGTCAAGTCTAAATTTCTGCAGCGTAACGTCACACATAACTGAGGAGATCCATCATCCTCCTCCTCCCTTTTTTATATAGAGTTTCTAAGTCATTCACTTTCCCAAAATCCCATTTAATTTATTGTTCAATAATTTAATTCATAAAAATCCTCCTCGTACATGTGTCACTCATCCCCTTCATTGCACCATAAATTAATTAAATTAATTAATTAATTACTCCTATTTCCCTCACCTACCTAAAAGCATTCCTAGAATTGTTCCTAGGCGTCCCCATATTCCCTTACACATTTTAATGATTTTACCCCTTACTAATTCGCTAGTTGAGTTCAATTTAGAAAGTTCTTAAATGAAAGATGCCTTACTAAGTTGGTCTTTCTTACTTTTCCTTATGTTTCCCTTTCTCTTTATGTTTCGCGTTTTTTTTATATTTTCCTAATTCTTTTAAATTCCCTCTTTCCCTTTTCATTAAAACTCAATTTAGAAAGTGTAGAAAATTACCTTTTCCCCCTTTTTCTTTTTAATTAATAATTTTTAATTAGCAGACGTGACAAACAATTAATTCCCTTTTAAAATTTTAAATCCCTCCATAATTTGATTTTAATAATTTAATTGAGTTTCTTAACCCCCTNTATTTTTATTTTCTTTTACAACAAGTATCACCTAGACCTTGATTTTATTTTCCTAGGCTGGGCAACATTTTCTTAGGGAAATTGTATTAAATCTTTCTTATCACATTATTCGTTATAAGGCCATCTAGGTTTATTCACTTATTATTTAACAACGTGATGTGCCCTTCAGGATGCACTAGGTGATCCAAGGGTGCCACTCGCTTCATTATGTTTCCCTCGTGCGACGTGCCCTTCAGTACACACTACGTGCTCCAAGGGTTCCACTTGCCTCTTTCCATTTTTTTTGCACGATGTGCCCTTCAAGATGCACTATGTGCTCCAAGGGTGCCACTCACCTCTTGACTGGCTTGGTAGACATCAAAAACCCCTGGAGTCAATACTCCACCAGGTGATCTTGTAGGAGACTAAGGCCCTCTAAGGAATAAGGCCCCTGCCTTATTGCATGCCCCTTAGAATCATCATGAGCGATTGTCGCAGTCGGATCTCACGGCATCGTGGGTCTTCTCGAACTAGGTAATCGTTAACCTACAGTTCAAGCCACAACGAGAGTCCTAGTAGGCTTTGGAAGGGTTGTTGTCCACATCTCTCCCTCAATGTCTCTGCTTATCTTGCATGACCCCTCTACTCCACATGTGATTCTGGTCGGCAAGCTATCGTTAGCATGCATCATCAACGAATCATGTCAGAAATAGTATCCATAATCATATCATCTAATCAGATGCACAAATTTCATATATACAACAATCAAAACCCTAATAGTCGACTCTCTCACTCGATCCGTATTCCAAGGGGTTTCATTGATGCCTCTGCATCCTCGAGGTCCAAAATCCTAGACACTCAGGAAAACCAAGTCAATAGAACCTGTCTGTGTCAATACAACAAAATAACATGTCATCAATCCATAACTCCTGATAATCATAATCAAATGCCCAGTAGTATAATCATCTGTGTCACTTGCAAGCAAGTGTCCTGAAAGAATAAGTTTTCTCACTACACGTAAGAGCAGGATGTTACATACACCCCCTCTTGGTCTAAACTTCGTCCTGAAGTTTCTCAGTATATAAGTGCCGAAATAATGTGTATCATAGTATCCTAAGTCTATCTATCAAACAAAAATGGAAGCTGTTGGCGCATATCATATGTGTCCGCCTAGGTCACCGAGTGCGGACTATAGTTGTCCCACTGAACCTTGACTTGATCCACTGTTCGACATCATAGCTGTCGAATGTGATGATCCAGGATGTGGATCGGCTCAGCCATGAGCTCCCACTCATTTGATACCTGCAAGGAAATCATTTCAATAACATGTGTAGGATAACTAATATAATGTCTCAAAATAGATACGTGAAAAACATCATGCATATGCCTCAAAGAATCAGTTAAGGCTAGTCGATAGGCCACGGGCCCCTTCCTCTCCACAATCTCGAAAGGTTCCATGAAACTAGGAGAGAGTTTATCTCCCTTTCCAAAACTTGATCGAACTCTTATGTGGTTTTACCCACAAGAAGACTTAATCACCAACTTCGTAAATACGGTCGACACGGTGCACATCGGCATAACTCTTCTGTCGATCCTGTGCTTATTTAATCCTTTTTCTTATTGTTTGGATTTGATATTCCATTTCTTGGATCGCTTATGGTCCCACCAGTACCCTATCCTCAAGCCGATCCCAACTCATAGGCGTCTAACATGGTCACCCATAAAGGAAATCTAAAGGCACCATCTTAATGGTGCTTTAGTAATTGTTGTTGTAAGTGAATTTTACCAGTGGAAAGAATTATTCCCAACGCTTATGTTGGTCCATCACGTACATGCGCAACATGTCTTCCAAGGTCTGGTTCATTCGTTTGGTCTGCCCGTCAGTCTTCGGGTGATACACAATACTAAAGTTAAGTTGGGTTCCCAAGGCCTCTTAGAAACTAGTCCAAAATAGTCTAGTAAACATTAATCCTCGATCAGATATAATCCTCTTAAGCACGCCATGCAGCCTCACAATCTCGCTGATGAAAACTATGGCTATGTCAGGTGCCTGATACGTCATACGCACAGGAATAAAATGAGCATCTTTGTCAAAGTTTCAACTACTACGAAAATTAAGTCATGTCCCCTTGTCATCAGTGGCAATCCAATAATAAAATATATTGAAATAACGTCCCATTTCGATTCCGAGATAGCGTGTGGTTGTAGTAATCCTATTAGATGTCTATGTTCGGCCTTTACCTGCCGACATTCTATACATTTGTCCAGATAGTTGACTATGTCTGCTTTCATTCCTTTCTATAAGAATAAGGGTTTAAGGTCCACCGTCATCTTTGTGACTCTCGTGTGAGACATGTATACTTCTCTATGAGCCTTGTTTAGGATCAAGCTCCTCAACTCGTCGTTCGTGGTATGTAAATCCAATTTTTCAACCTCAATAATCCATCGTTGTCAAACCTAAATCCTTCAAATCTTGGTACCATAATGGTTTTTTGTCTAATAAAATCATAGACCTCTTTGTAACGGTCATCGTCACGCTATAAAGTTAGAATATTTTCACATAGATTCGTCTAAAGAGGCAACACTGAAAATATGTGTGGCTTCCGACTCAATGCATCTACCACTCGGTTCATTGTTCCTTTTATGTAATAAATCTCAAAGTCGTACTAGCTAAGCAATTTCAACCAACGGTGTTGTCACGTGTTTAGGTCGCTTTGAGTAAAGAGGTGTTGTAGTCCAAAGTGGTCTATTTTTAGTTCAAATTTTCGTCCAACAAGGTAGTGTCTCCAAACCTTCAAGGCATAAACAATTTCTAACAACTCCAAATCGTGCGTCACATAGTTCTCCTCATGCCTTCTCAGTTTCCTCGATATGTAAGTGATCACTCGACTGTCTTGCATCAAGACTCCACTTAAGACTTCCTTTGATGCGTCAATGCATACCAAGATGTCCGCGTCCATGTCGGGGACCTTTATTATCTGCGTTGTTGTAAAAAACTCTTTAAGGCTTCAAAATGCCTCCGCGCATTTCTCGGTCCAAACAAACTTCTTGTTCTTCTTCTATAACTCCATAATCGGGTTTGCTATTTTCGAAAATCCCTCGACGAACCGTCGATAGTATCCTTCTAAACCCATGAAGCTACGCACTTCCGGGACATTCGTCGGTGCATGCCGTTCCATAATATCCTCAACCTTTGTTGGATCCACAACAATACCTTTTCCAGAGATGACATGGACTAAGTAGTGAATCTTCAATTGATAAAATGAGCATTTGGACAATTTCCCATACAATTTGTGCTCTTGCAGACACTATAGTACCAACTATAAGTGCTCGTCATGCTCCTTCATCATCCGAGAGTAAATCAAAATATCGTCAATGAATACTTGGATGAAACTTTCCAAGTACTTATGAAACACCCCATTCATCAAACTCATAAATACCCCTGGGGCATTTGTCAGTCCAAATGGTAAAATAGTAAACGCGTAATGCACAAACCTCGTCTTAAAGGTGGTCTTAGGGACGTCATCCTCCTTGATCCGTAATTGGTGATACCCTGATCACAGATCTATCTTTGAGAACACCGTCACACCCTTCATCTGATCAAACATATCATCAATCCTCGACAACGGATACTAATTCTTGATCATTGCCTTGTTCAATTGATAGTAGTCAATGTAGAGCCTCCATGACCCATCCTTATTTCGTATTAAAATAACAGACTCACCCCACGGTGACACACTTGGACGTATAAGTCCAAGGTCCAACAACTCTGTCAGTTGCATTCTCAACTCTTGTAACTCCGGGGTTGACATACGATAAGGTGTTATCGCTATTAGTTCAGTCCCTGGTCTTAGGTATATGGTAAATTCCAATTCCCTCTCTGACGACATCCCAGGTAAATACTCCAGAAAGACGTCTGCAAACTCTCTCACCATCGAAAGGTGTTCTATATCTTCCTCTACTCCCTTCTCGTTTAATGCAAGGATATCATAAAGCTTACATCCCTTGTGCATGCTCTTCCTTAGCTGCAAGGAAGAGATGAACCTCATGGAAACTCTTGGTTCCATCCTACAATCATGCATCTTTTTCCCTCATCATCGACCAAGCTCAACCATTTCGTCTTATAGTTGAGTATCATCTCATGTGATTCCAACCATTCCATACCAATCACGACATCATAAGATCCTAAGATTGTGACGTACAGGTTGGCCCTGGTGAAAAAATCTCCCAAGTTAAGGGTACAACCCGTAACCTTTCCTCCAACCTTTTGTTTGGCTCTCGAAGCCATCTCTACGAAGCTAAAATCATCCTGTTTGACTTCCTTTACCTTAATCCTTTTTAGTGTTGCACCAGAAATGAAACTCTCGGTAGCACCGGTATCTATCAAAATACTAAGGGTCTGGTCAACGATGATACCTGACGTCTCGAGCACAATCAAATAGTTCTCTTCTTGGCGGTTATTCACTGTTGCATGAATCCGATGGGCTTTGCCGAAATCTCCCACAATAGTGGGTCTAGCTAATCCAGATTCTCTAGTCCTCTCCACTGGGCAGTCGCATTGGTAGTGTGTCTCCCCATATGTCCAACACCCCTTCTTCGGTCCAGTACTCCTCGTACCCGAAGTAGAAGCTGACGGCCCACTGGCCTGGAATATTGGTTTGTTCTGTTGAATAAGACTAAACTGTTGTGGCTACGGTCGACGTTGTTGCTGATGCAGTGGTCCTCGGTAAGGTGTCTATTGCTGAGGCACTAGTCGCTAAGGTGTAGTGAAAGTGGATCCCCTCAGGAATCCACGATATCCTAGCGTATGTCTGCCTAGTGTCTGATGATGTTGCACAACAGATGACACCTGCCCTGCTGGTCTCACTGGAGTCCTGATCTAACCCCCATTGATAAGCTCCTCCTCTGCTATGAGGACCTTCTGGATGACATCATGCAAGGTTTGAGGCATCAAAATACTAACCTTTGCACGTATGCTTCCATTAAGGATGAACATGAACCTGTTGACCTTAAGTTTCTCAGTATTAATATGTTGAGCATACCTAAGGAACTCCATAAAATGGGAATCGTACTCGAGAACCATAAGACCGCCCTGTCGTAAGGTGCTGAACTCATTGAGTTGATGCTCAATGAATTCCTCTGATAGGTACCTCTCTCGGAACCATTCCTCAAATAGTTCCCATGACACATCTTCGACGACCATGTTCAGTTGCGACATGAGCGTCTTCCACCATATAAGAGCACTCCCATTCAGTTGAAAGACCACCATGCAGAAATTCATGTTGGAGGTATACTCTTGAAGTTAAAACCACATCACCATATTCTCCAACCATGCCTTGGCGGCTAAGACATCCAGGGCACCAAATAACTCGGGAAATTTGAACTTCTCAAGTTCGCGGTGAATGCTACCAGTACCAAACAAAGCACATAGTGGACCCTCAGGGGGTGTCGATGCCCTGGCCTCATCTGTGTCTAAACAACTGATCAGTGCCTAACACATGCACTGAAAAGATCTCATCAGGCCAACCACATCACCCACCTCTATCTGATCCTGCCCGACAACGTGTTTGTCTCCGTGGGGGTTAGAGCCCTCAGGTGTGGATGTTGTTGGAGGCATCGTGCCTCATCCCCTAAGACCTCATCATCTACCTCTGGGACGTCCTCTAACCATGATTACCTGCATGAATACAATTCAACTCAATTAGCAACATTATAATCAAATATCATATCAATGAAAGCCGAAGTGTTCCCAAGTCGCGGTTTGAACGTGCTCTGATACGATATGTAATGTCCCCATTGTTACGACTACAAGAGAAACAGAAGTGAAATTTTTTTTTTTTAGGCAAGAAGGCAATGACAGAAACAGTTGAACCACGCATCCTGACCACGAACCCCCGCCCATGGAACAGGAAACAAACAACTACGACTCCATGCACTAAAACAAGAGCAACTAGGCGAAACATGCCTAAAACAACAAGGAGAAACGACTACTTTCCCAATGCAAACGAGACCATGACTATAAGGTAAGGGACAACATCCCCCTCCCGACACATCGGCCTTGACGACCAATGACTAGAGCCTCAAGGTGTGCGAACCAAACGCATGAAGGTGTTACCACCCAAGCGCTAAAAACAACTTACAATGATCAACAACACCTACATGGAAGGCACAGGCCTCAACCAAGTTATCCTTTGCCTCCATCCCTCAAGGGAATGAAATGATCCCCTCATTAGGAATCATGTCATCCCTAGGTGATAGGAACAACTATAACCTTTGCACAACACATCCTATTTGGACAAAGGATTCTGGATAAATCCGACGCGCTAGGAGTCGAATATCGATAAGAAAAATACACCCATACCACAACCAACAGCTCGACGAGACATAAGAAGATGAAAAAAAAGGAAAAACACAAGACAATACATGACTTCGTCCACAACCCAAACCATTTATCAAGTCTAAATTGGTCCTTAATTACAATCTAAGTTAGCATTAAATACATATCTAATTTAACCAGTCTAAATTACAAAAGTTAGTGATGTATAAACCTAACTTAACATGATATACAATTCTAATTTAGCGAGTCTAAATTACCAATTTGGACAATAACTATATATCAATTAACATTAATCATATATCTAATTTTAGCAAGACTAAACTACTACTAGTTAATAATTTGCAATTCTAATTTAACCTTAATACAAATCTAATTCGCAAGTCTAAAATTACAATTTAGACATTAATTTCCAATCAAATCTAACATTAACCCAATCTAATTTAGCAATACGAATATATAAACAACATTCACGATATCAAGTATAAAGCTTATGATTATAATGCTAACAATGAATTAACTTCCAACACGCTATCTAGCCATAACATGTATCAAGGTTTTACCAGCTGGCTATTACACATAAAGTTGTTGGGTAAAAACAATTTTGACTGTAAACAAAATTAACTTTTCCTTAAAAACATCCCTTCTTTAAAATCAAGTCATGAAACTATGGTAGGATAATAATCTACGTTGGCATGGCAACTCGATGTAAAATAGAATTTTTGTCAATTAAATAAAAACGTTGTAAAGGTAAACACCAATCATTAAAACGTTGTCCAAAAAACAATTATGTAAAAGCAGGATTATTATTGTTGTCCGACAGGTGTAAAACGCAGTCTTCATCATGGTAAAAATCACCATGCAATAAAGGTAATAGATATCAGTTTTTAAAGGAAAAAACACCAGAAATTTTGCACGATTTATTACATGATTTTAATTACTACTAACAACTAATAAATATATTAAAGAAATACAATATGAAGACCGTGAGGTCTAAATGTATTGGATTTATGCTCCCTATCTTTTCATTTCGTTGTCACACTACAAATCTCTATTATAAAGTAATTAAAAATGTTGTCATACAACCTATACCTTCGCTATCAAATATTCACGATTTTGAAAACAAAACAGTCATGGACCAAGTAAAATCGTTGTCAATAAAATCCACATTTACACAAAAACACCCACCATTACACCCCCATTAACCAGTAAAGCGTAGGCATTTGATGGAGAAAAAAAACAAGCCAGATGTATAAAATTGCAGGGCAAATTCATCCCTAAAATAAAAACGGAATGTAGTCCTAAGAAGTGGAAAAATTGCCCTGAAAAATAAAAACGAAATGCATTCCTAAGACGTGGAAAATCACCAGGTAAACACAAGCAACGATTTTTGTCTTTAAGAGTGGTAAAATCACCCGGAAAATAAATATGAAATCTAGTCTTGAGACGTGGAAAATCGCTAGGTAAACACAAGAAACAATTGTGGTCTTTAAGAGTGGCAAAATCGCCCTGAAAATAAAAATGAAATGTAGTCCTAAGACGTGGCAAAATCGCCAGGTAACCAACCACGAGTTGTAGTAAAAAATGGCCAAAATCGTTGGGTAAACACACCACGATTTGCACTCTTAATTCGTCTTCAAATATTTAGGTGCAGAGGTATGAAAATTGCAGAGAATATAGACAACAACAAAAAAAAAACACAGAGTTAAATAGCTAGGAAGGTATTACAAGCAGAGTTAAATCATCCAACAATATATAAAAAACCAGAGTTAGATATTTCGTGGTTTGGGGTGTTGAAATGAAGAGAACACTAAACACAGTTTTTAGATGCTGAGAACGATTAGGACGCAAAGGTTTTATAAAATGTAGATACCAAAACAAGGAGGATATCAAGGCGTGGAGATAAGAAGGGGTAAACCGTTGGGAAACATATTCTATGCTCATCATCCACACACATAAAAGTAAGGCATTAAAATCTATAGGTCGTTGTGCATCGAAGTGATGACTGTCGATTCGGCTCCTAGCCGATTGCTCAGGTGTGGACTCATAAACTAGGAATGAGGACGAAAGGCACAACTCTTCACAACAATCAATAGAACCAAAGGACAATCACCACATTCTGGGATCAAAAGCCAAGGGAATCAATCAACAACTAGATTAAGGCTATGGGGAAATTAAGTTATCAATTTCAATGCTAAGTCAAACATTTTTTTTACCCAATTAAAAATACAGAATTGAAACCGTGAGGTATAATAATAATCTACCATTCATAATTAAAGTAAGCGTACCATAGCCCAATCGTTCTCTCTGATTCGTTATCCTGCGTGCTCCATGCAACTCCCGCTTGCCTACCGATGAGACTTCACCGATACCTCCCAGCCAACACTAGGGTTACTCTTCTTCCCCCTTATCCCCCCGAGCCGCAAAAGGGACACGCACACTAAAACATAGAACAACTAGCTCCCAGCTCACCTCACAACGCCGAGCTACCACTCCTCACCGAGCTAGGTATCCCAACTCCCACAAGCTAAGTCAGTGAAGTCTAAATTTCTGCAGTGTAAGGTTACGCATAACCGAAGGGATCCATCCTCCTCCTCCCTCCTTTATATAGAGTTTCTAAGTCATTCACTTTCCCAAAATCCCATTTAATTTATTGTTCAATAATTTAATTCAGAAAAATCCTCCCCATACATGTGTCACCCATCTCCTTCATTGCACCATAAATTAATTTCATTAATTAATTAATTACTCTTATTTCCCTCACCCACTTAAAAGCATTCCTAGAATCGCTCCTAGGTGTCCCCATATTCCATTACACATTTTAATGACTTACCCCCTTACTAATTCGCTAGTTGAGTTCAATTTAGAAAGTTATTAAATGCAAGATGCCTTACTAAGTTGGTCTTTCTGTTCTTTCCTTATGTTTCCCTTTCTCTTTATGTTTCCCATTTTTTTTCCTAGTTTCCTAATTCTTTTAAATTCCCTCTTTCCCTTTTCATTAAAACTCAAATTGGC
>SNQJ01S0084555.1:56505-69776 GCA_010110895.2 Picea sitchensis | reverse complement strand
AATAGTAAAGGAAATTTCTATAGGTAAGTCCCATGTCCCAAACAACTTCACCTCGAACTTCTTCCAAACATGTTGGGAAATTATTAGTTAGGACATATGGGAGGTTGTAGAAGAATCACACACTTTAGGATCCATTCTCCAGGTATTTAATGCTATGTTCCTTTCCTTGATCCCTAAAGAAAGGGAAACTAACACAACAGATCTATCTCTTTATGCAATGTCATTTATAAGATTATAACTAAGTTGATAGCCAACAGACTAAAACCTATCATGAATAAAATTATTTCTTAGAGCAAGGGGGGTTTATGGAGGGTTTTCAGATCCTCGATGGAATCGTATTGGCTCATGAGACCATCCATTCTATCAAGGTTATTAAGAAGTAGTGAATTATTCTTAAGATGGACATGTCTAAAGATTTTAACCGTCTTAACTGGACTTTTCTCTAAGAAATCTTGATTTTCTATTGTTTCGGAAGGGACTGTGTTGCTTGGGTTTCAAATTTAATCTCCTCTGCCTTCCTCTCTATCCTTATAAATGGTTCCCCTTCTCATTCTTTCAAACCATCCCGGGGTATTCTTCAAGGTGACCCCATATCACCTTTCCTATATATCATTGATGTCGAAGGGATTGGAATATTTATTAAGTCAACCTGAGCTTCGAGCTCTTTGAAAGGGATCTCCATATCCCCTACCTCCAACCCTCTCACCCACCTCCAATTTGTAGACAACACCCTCCTTATGGGTGTCCCTTCAGTGATAAAATTGTTGGATTTTAAATCTATTCTCGACACTTTTATGAAATTCTCCGGTTCCCTCATCAACCTCTCTAAATCCCATATCTTATTTTCAACACTCATTTGTCGATCCAAAGAAATATAGCCATAATCCTTGGTTTTCAACATCACTCCATCCCCTTTAAGTACCTTGGTGCCCCCTTGCTTGAGAAAACCCTTAGAAATAGTTCCTAGGAGGAGCTTCTTCTTAAAATGGAAGCCAAATTATCTAGTTGAACCCATCACTTCCTTACTCTTCCTGGGAGGCTTCTCCTTACAAATTATGTTCTTAATACCATGCCTTTGTATCTTTTTTTTGATATGGTTGCTTATGATTTAATCCTCAAAAAAAAAATTAATATTCAAAGTGATTTCATTTAGGGAGTGACAACAAAGGAGGAGAAATGGGCTCTAGTTGGTATGTCCATATTCGTCCTCCCAAAACAATTTGGTGGGCCAGGGCTCAAAGATCCCTCCCTCATGAGTAAACCCACATTTTCTAAGATTTGGTGGAGATGGATCGAATCTCTAGATTCCCTCTGGGATAGAATCTGGTATGAAAAATATACATCCAGTGTTCCCCTTCCTAACAGGATCAGAATGACATGATATTGTCCTGGCTCCTTAATCAGGTGGAATTCTTGGATCAACCATAATCTATTCAACATAACTGCTTTTGGGAAATCAAAGAAATAAAGGATGTTGTCTTTTGGAATGGTGCGTGGGAACAAGAGAAAATCCTGGGTGAAAAAGAATCCTAGAAGCACATCAGAAAGATTATGCTTCGAAGGGGATGGAATCATGTATTCCATTACTGGGATAACTAGGAATATTGGATAGAATGGAGTGACAAAAAATGGAAAACTCTGGACGATTCGCCAATTGTATGGGAGGAGGAAGCCAGACAATTAGAGAAAGAGATGCAATATAGACAAATCAAAGTCCAAAATGGCCCTGACATCATCTGGTGGGGAAAAACAAGAGATGGTAACTTTACAATTCAAGAATCTTATAAATTGGAAATAGGGATGCCTCCAAAAGATAAGAAAGGTATTTGTAGCAAGATCTGGAACCCAAAGATTTGGCCAAAAAATATCACTTTCCTTTGGTTGCTCACCCAAAGGAGAAATTTGACTAGGGACAAACTCTTAAGGTGAGGATTTGTAGGACCCTCAATGTGAATGATATGCATAGTAGAGGAGGAGACAATTGATCATCTCTTCTCTACCTATAGGGAAACATCAATTCTCTAGGATAGGGAAGCCACTCTCTTTAGGAAGTCAGAAAAGGAAAAAGAGGATCTTATCGGGACTTTGGAAAAATGGAGACTTAATCCATTTTGAAATCCCATCCTCAATAAAGTTTGGAAAATACTTTCGGGATTTATCTTTTGGAAGGAAAGAAACAAAATAATTTTAAACATAAATGTCAGGAAATAGACAAGGTCTAGGAATTAATTTGCAGCAATATCAGAGAATCGATTGCAGCATCATCCTGGGAGGAAGAAGATTGGAATCCTTTGAGGGCAAAGAAAGATCAAAAGAATCTTGGGACCCACCCCTAAAGATCATATTAAACTCAACTTAGATGGTGCATCCAATGGAAACCCTAGGACATCTAGAGCAGGAGTATCTTTAGAAAACCGGTAGGAGAAATCCAAGTGATCTATGCTTATAGGATGAGTAATAATACCAACAATGAGGCTGATCTAATGGGGATAATCATAGGTTACAAATAGCCAAAGAAAAGGGCATCAACAACCTGATTACACAAGCGGAATCCCTTTTTCTCATATTAGCTTTGTGTAAGATAATAAATGGAGCCAATCTATGGAAACTATCCTCCAATTGGAGACTTTCCTCCAGCCTCACTCAGTGGAAAATTTGTCTCATCATTCTCAATGGTTAATCCAAATCACTTTAGAATAAAGGCTAAATCTTTGGTAGATCGAATAACAAATGAAGGGGTTACTAAAAAAAATAGTATGTAGGTTTGGCTCTAGAACGATCATATCCCGAGTATACTTAGAGAGGAGTGCACCCAGATAAATGAGAAGGATAATGAATCCATGGATGGGGTGTTAATAGATAGGATGTCGAGCGCATAGGTGGAAGACACAACCACCACCCATATCAACATGGACTCATCGATGGCAGATGGCATGAGGAGCATGGATCTCTGGAAATAGAATATCTTGGAAGGAGGAGGGGAGAACTTCATTCTCGTACCCACAATATTTGATATGAAACAAAGAAGTCAGTTGCAGGTGTATTCATACAGGGCAATGTCATCCAACATCGTGATCCATTCTAGTAATCATGGTCAGAGAAAGGATGGGAAAACTCTAAGATGAATATTACGGGGACAACATGCAGCTCATTTGGGATAAGCGAGAGACCCATAGTAGAAATAATTAAGTCAACTTGTTGTCGATAATCGTAGGGATTATCTGGACTCCTCAAGAAGTTCCTTATTCGATTGGATTTCAGCTTTGCGAGGTGAGCTCTCTTTGCGTAAGGGTTCAAGAGCTCAATATATTTGATTCGGGCCCAGAGCCCATCTTAGTCAAGAAAGGTCTAGTGCGTTGGACCTTGGAATTTCAATTTGTAGGTGATGAGGGTCAGTGAATGAGTTCGGTGAAAGCAAGTAAGCTAAGGGTCAAGGGCCTTGGGCCTATCCTAGTTTTGAAATGGATAGAGGGAATCAGGAACATATGAAACAAGGAAAGATATGAAAATGGAAAGGGTGTGGCAAATGATTCCTCATCCTCTCACCCAAGCGCATTCACCAAATAAGAATTTGAAGTCTGGGAGGCTCATAATAGACTCTTGGAAAACAACTCTGAGGAAGCTCAACAGGACCAAGTGAAAGAGATGGTGAAGATCAAGTGAAAGCATATCTCAGATGAGGAAATTTGGGAGGAATTTAAGGGTTGGTCGAATGACCCTATTTACTCCTACACCCATGAGAATAAGTTCTTCAGAACCATGGAAATCTATTGGCATGGTAAATAAATGGTGGCTCATACACTAGAGAAATGTATGGCTGACCAGAAAGAGATCTTGCACACCATCCAAATTTTCCAAGGTAAATTCGAACTCAGTGAGTCTGCTTATGGGATCAAGTTTAAGGTTTCTAAAGCATCTAGTGACTTGGGATCAAGCAAGCATCCTACAGAAGGCTCGACCTATGATGTAACTCGTGACTACCTAATTAAACTCAATAATAACTCCTATCCTACTCATAACCAGATTGCAGATGAATAGGACAAGGTTCAATTAGAAGGGGAATAGAAAGAGACTTCGTCCTCTCCTAAGGACTGACTCGGGTTATCCTTAATGTTTTTGGTTGAAAATATTTTACTATTATGTTCAAAAATGGGATAGACTTTCAGTTTTTTCTTTCATAAACTATTGTTTTTTTTTTTTTTTCTCTAAAATCATGTTAAAAATTGTTATTTTTTCTCTGAAACAATAGGCCAGAATGAGACCTAATTTTGTTTTTGACAGGTCTCCTAACCACAAATTTTTTATTTCATCATATCTTAATTTACTTCAAATATGTTAATTTGTTTTAAAACACATTTGTTTATGATAAAACATTTATTTATAAAAAAATTTAATTAGTGAAAAATTAGTATAAAAGATGTAGCAAAAAGAATTAAAGTAATTTTAGTTAAAAATAAGATTTTTTCAATACAAAACTAATTTAATAATCACCTATGATAACAATTTTTGGAGAGAAAATCTCTAATCATAAAAGGTGTATAATATAGTAATAATCTATCAATTCATATTAATCTTATGTATTAGAGAAAATCTCTATGTATAAAAGATATATAATCTTTAATTGGAATGTTAAGGATTTCCTAATCATAAAGATATAGCAATGAAAAATATAAATTAGAGAAAGAACCTATGCGAACAAAGAATAGGGAACAATAATGTCAATTAAAATAATCCATATTTGTTATGGTGGATGTATGCAAAGCTAGATTGTCTAGGAAAGTCAATGCTCAAATAATGAAAAAGAATCGACTCAAATCAAGAAACAATACCAAGCACATAAAGATGTAAACTAGGAATTGATAACAAAGGAACTCGATCGAGGGAAATTCCAATTTATTGTTCAGTTATCATTTGGTATTTGGTCTTCAAAGTTTATAATCTATAACTTCGAATAGAGGTGAATTAAGTTGATGGACTCATATACAACAAAGGAGAGAGATCTATGGGCTAAATAGAATGAAACCCTTTTCTCATGGAGCTTATATGTATTTATACAATCTATGAGTGATGCTTGAGTGTGCAACCTGTTGCATTTCAATAACATTATAGTTACAAGAATGAATGAAGAAGACAAACCAACTTTCTAACTAGCTATCTACTAGAAGAAGATACACATCTTGCCACATCAATGGCATTTTCCTAGGTGTCTGTTGACTATTCAGAATGTCATTTGACATGCATGTTAAATCATCAAGTGTTTTCTAACAAGTATAATAATTGATCTTTCTTGAAGGATGTGTGAGTCTACCGCGATGATGATCAACTAAGTCAAGGGTTGATGGAGATTCAACTTAGTCACGAGTCAAATAAGATCTAACCAAGAAGTTGAATGAAGATAGTGCATTTGTTGCTAGTCTTTAATCTTGGAATGGATCAGAGCCTCCCCCTTAATTAGCAATGGTTCCCATTGTTTTCTTATGCATATGAGGATGCTTACATGCTAATTCAACGATTGTATGCCATTTTTTCTATGATTGGAGTTGTCCTACTTTAGCTACCTAAAATAAAGGAATTGTATGCATCCTTGTATGGCATGCTAACTATCCAACAATGGTGTCAACTGCAAGTGGCTCTTAATCATTCAAGTGGATATATTTTGGCCCTTCAGGCTATGACTTAGTGTTGGATGTAGGGGAGACTCTCATCCCATGTTCTTTGATGCTTATGGCTATACATACAAAGAAAATGTACCACCATATAATTGACAACCTCTATCTATTCAACTATCTAATAGTAGATTGTGGTCAACATGGATAGATGTGTGTCAAGCTAATGCAAAATGTCATTCAAAAAATGATAACAAATCTAGAATCATGATACATGAAAGAATTGTCCAAGCTTATAAATTTTTTTATCTTTCTAATAATATTCAATATTAATTAATTAACCTACCTAAAATTGTTAATGTATTGATGAAAAATCAATCTATTCTTTTGATGGTTGAACCAAATAATGGTTTCATAACCATAGATACTCAAGACTATAAAAAAAATGAAATTACTAAAAATCAACCAAGATAATTAAAACTAAAACAATTAACTTACTTTTTATTTATATATCAATAAACATATAAACTCAATAATATAATAACACAACATAGCATAACCCAATAACAACTTAACGTGGCAGTTTAAAACAATAATAAATTTTTTTTATATATATAACAATATAACATATAAGAAAAATGATATATAACCAAACATATAATATAATAACATAACATAATACAACATATTATATAATAACATACTCTATAATGTAATATAAAAAGAAATATATAATATATATTAACAACATTTATATATGAGATATATTATATTAATACGTACAAATGATATTGAAATTAATGTAATGTTAATATATATAAAACAATAATATATAACAATGTAATATACTAATTCAACGTATATATATATATATATAATTGCTTTATCAATGTAATAGATATTAATGTATATAATTATGTAATAATGGAATATATATAATAATAATATAATTTTAAGGTCCTATTAAAGTTAGAGGGTTTTTTTCTCATAGTTATTTCACTATTAAAGTCTATGTAGGTGTACATATCTTAGGTCTTTTTAAATTGTAATCTATAATTTTTTTTATGAAGAAACACATGTTAGACTTATTCAACTTGTGTACACAAATAATATCAATGTAAAAACTAAATATACATCACTTTAATAAATATCATTCAATGACATATGAACTTAGTAATTAATTCATATAACTCCTTGAGTAGGCCTAATAACCTAATGATTAAGAACATGTATTTCCTCCTAAAAAAATTACAAATTCAAATTCATACATAAATCCAAGTCCATATATATATATATATATAAACGCAACATATAAACGTTTAACTAGTAATATAATAAATATTAAACGATACATAGTAATATTAACCAATAACATATTAATGCGGAAATTAATATTATTGGTTAAAATTAGAAATGCTTGATATATATTGTATGATTGGTTATGAAATTTTACGCATAGGGTAACAATGCATTTCCTTTGTTGCTATTTCTCCAAATAAGCAAGCCTCGGATAAGGTTGATGTTTCTATGTTTGGGAAATAATTTCCCTTTTGGAAATTTAAATATTTTTTTTCACATTTTTGGATAATATCGAGGGGTGATTTTAAGAACCTCCTAATTTATATGTATAATAATTGGGTGAATTTTCATTATACATAGGAAAAATTGAAGGCTATTTTATCAATAATAGAATATGTATATATAATTTTTTAGTTAATTTTTTACTCAATTATATAATCTTGTAAAATCTTGGCGAATCTTTCACGGAGTTATAAACATGTGTTATAGATTATTATTATTATTATTATTAAAATCTTATAGATTATTATTATTATTATTAAAATCTTGTAAAATATTGGTGAATATTTCACTTAATTGTAAAACCTTGTAAAGTCTTGGTGAATTTTTCAATAAAGTATAACACCATATATAATAATAGGAAAATGTATCCATTAAACTATAATATACTCATTTTACAGATTTGGAAAAAGAAACATAATTTGTCCATCCTCTAGACAACCCTGCAAGCATCAGGGGTTGTGTTTGTCAAGGCTTTCATTGTACACTCTTTGTATATCCCTCTACAGTTTTGATGATATTTCACCACAAAGTTCATATGTGTTGATACTAATCACCACTTCTATCAAGCTCAAGAGATATTAATATTTTCTCCACCACTTCTATTATNTAGAATATTCTGGAAGGAAGAAAAGAAGTAAAGGAAACCCTAGACGAGATGTCGGCTGCAGAAATATAATTAATGTGAATTAATTAGTACCCAGAAGGAGATTTCGACCCTAGTAAGTCTGCCAGACCACTATAAATACAGGGCACCAGTTCTCATTATTCACACTTCTCAGAATTGCAAAGAGCAATTTCTACGCACTACAGTTGGCCGTTTTGTGCACAAGTTTCTGGGGAAGATGTTGCACCAGTTTCTGGGTGGGACTATTTGATCAGCTTGGTTTCTATTCTTGCTTGGTGTATTAGCCTTGCTTGGCTATTGATTTCTACCAGTATTCTTCTCTGTCAAGGTCAAGGTGCTAAGAGGGTGGCTTCGGCCTATGGTTGGGTGACAAGGGTATTTTCAATGGTAAAATGAGCACAATATTTCATATTCTAACGGGGGTGCCATTTTATGATTAAACTTTAAACATGGATATCTTGAGCATACAAACTCAGATTCATGGGTGATTTTAAGAACCCCCCCTAAATTTATATGTATAATAATTGGGCAAATCCCCATGATACATAGGAAAAATTGAAGGCTATTTTATCAATAATAGAATATGTATATATAATTGTTTAGCGAATCTTTTACTCAAATTTTATAATATTGTAAAATCTTGGCGAATTTTTCAATAAAGTATAAAACCATATATAATAATAGGAAAATGTATCCATTAAAATATAATATACTCATTTTACAGATTTGGAAAAAGAAACATAATTTGTCCATCCTCTAGACAATGTTGCAAGCATCAGGGGTTGTATTTGTCAAGGTTCTCATTGTACACTCTTTGTATATCCCTCTACAGTTTTGATGATATTTCACCACAAAGTTCATATGTGTTGATACTAATCACCACTTCTATCAAGCTCAAGAGATATTAATATTTTCTCTACCACTTCTATTATGGATTATTTATTATTGATTCATCGATTATGAAAGGACCCTTCATACAAGTTCATCAAAGGATGTTCCTAAATAGGCACACACATAATTTTATCCATCAATAACTCCAAAAGTATAAGAATATTGACAGGTCACATTTCATGCATGACTTCCTCTCTAATTATCCATTTGTACCCAAAAAGGACCCCTTTCCAAGGAAGAGAGGTCACTTTTATCCCTTATATTTTTATTGGATCATAAAAAAGTTAAGGGACACATAACTTTGTAATAAATGTCGGTCATAGATTAGGCCTTAGAAAAAAATATAGATTAAAGGTATAATATGCAATATCTGTCACTTGGATCCCAGTACATACTGACTCCCAAAATTGAGTTGTAGAAAAAAAATGAAGAAATAAATAATCATGAATTATATAGAAATATATTTTTTCCATGTGATACAAGCATCAATAAACATACCTCTTTCTTAGTTACATGAAACTCTCCATAACATGTGCTTTATTAGAAGAAACTATGTAATGATATTTTTCAAGATTTTTCTTCAACTTTGACTTCATGAATGATAGAGCAATAAACATTCTCTCATCCTCCATTTGCTATATGTAATGTTATTTTAGTCTTGGCATCAAAAGTATAATTTCATTAGAGGAATTTCAGTCTCATGCTAATAGGTCTCCTATGATGAATGCATAGTAACCTAGTGCAAAGACCATTTTTTTCTTCCCTTGTCTAAGTAGAGCTCATTTCCAATTCTAAATAACCAATAAGTATTTTCAAAGAACATATAATCAATATCAATATTCATCTCATCAGCCACTTGATTTAAATATACCCAGGCCACCATCTTGAAAATATTGTGTCTTGTATAATGGAAGGAAAATCATGTTACCACAACCCATTATTGCATCTGCACCTATTCTGATTTTCGTCCCATCCCCAACCTTCCAAGACAAATGATCACCTAGCACTGCAAATGTGGAAATGTGGGCTTTGCAATGATTTGTGGCATTCTTGATAGATTTCCCCTCACTTCTTATCCAATCCAAAAGAGAGTTTGGGGCTATGTATTTTTTAACTATTATCCTTCTCCATAAGCTATCTTTTGTAATCAAACTCCAAAGACTCTTAGTTAAAACCCTTCTCCTTGGTCATTGCAATAGATTGCCAACTAGTCCAGTGTGTTCCTCCCTTCTTATCCTTCCCCAGCCATAGAATTTTTTCACATGTTCTCCTAATATTTTCCAAAACCCCTTTAGGTATATTGGACAAAGAATTTTAGTACATAGGAATAGCTTTTAACACTGATTTTACCCAAGTTAACCTACCTCCTCAGGAGAACCATCTATTACACTACATATAGACCCTTTTTTCTATTTTACTAAGAAACCAACAGTCTAAAGGGAAACTCAAATATTTAAACCCCTCATTAAATTCCAACAGTATAAAGGTAAACATATTCTCCAATATCTAATCCTCGCCTTCATCTAGTTCATTAAAACACATAGCAGATTTTTCAAAATTTATTTCCATGCATGTTGCATTGTTATACAGCTAGAGAATTTCCTGTATCTTCCTCCCCTTCTCGGCTAAATCATTGGTGAAAAGTAAAACATCATCCACTAATAAAATATGTGTTAGACTGACAATTTCCCCTATCTTAATTCCATGTAAGTTCCTAGCACATGTAGCTTCAAGAATGGACCCACTGAGACAGTCAACCACCAACAAGAATAGGTAAGGGGACAAGGAACATCATTGTATTAGTCCCCTGATGGGCTTGAAAAAAGTGGAAGCCTCCTTATTAACTAGGACAACATATGAATTGGAAGTCACACATCCCATTATCCAATTGAAAATATTTAGTGAGAAACCCACATGAATTAATAGTAGCCTAACATACAACCAACAAGTTCCGTCATAAGCCTTGGAAAGATAAAGTTTTATTACCATAGAGAACAGATTTTTCAATTTGATGATATGAAGTCCTTCCTGAGTAGAACCCACAACTTAATGTATCTACGTGCCTTCTAAGAATCCAAACTATTTTGGAGAAATAACCTTTGAAAGTGACTTTTTGAGCCTTGTTGCCAACACATTGGCAATTATTTTATACACAGAGTTGCAAAGTGCTATTGGTCTGAAATCATCATATGTTCTTGGCTTATCTATTGTTGGGATCAAAAAAATAAAGGTAGAATAGAAAGATCCTAAACTATTCCCAAATATCCTTGTCTCCTTGACCACTCGCAAGAGATCATCACCCTACAGGTTGCAACTTAAAAAAACCCAGGAAGAATTCAACTATCCATCTATTAGGACTAGGATTCTTTTCTTTTTGAAAAAAAAAAGAACAATTAGTAACTCATCCTTGGAATTCTCTTCAAATAGTTGTTGATTATTTGCCTCAGATACCAACCTTCAAAAATAGGAAGCCGCCTTGACTATCTCAACAGTATTGGAAGTCTTTGGTTCTTTAAAAATGGAAAATAAATCCTCCCTTAGTCTAGTGTGTCCTCTTCTTAGTTAATCTAAATAATCATTCCATAAGATAGCCAAAATCACCTTCTAAATCTAATTGAACAGAATATTTCCAACCTTGTTCCCAGATATCAGTAGTCATCTCATCAACTACTTAATTTAGATATACCAAACCACCATCTTGAAAATATTGTATCTTTTCTAATGGAAGGAAAATCCTGTCACCACAACCCATTATTGCATCTGCACCTATTCTAATATTCGTCCCATCCCCAACCTTCCAAGTCATTTCATTGCAAAGGTAGAAACGAGGGGTTTGCAATGATTTGTGGTATTCTTGACATATTTGTTGATATTATGGTAGCTGCGGGAGGTATTAACCTCCATTGTGACCTTTGACAAGATTAGAATATTCCGGAAGCAAGAAAAGAATTGAGTGTAACCCTAGAAGAGATGTTGGCTAAAGGAGATAATTAATATGAATTAATTAGCACCCAAAATGAGAAGTTGGCCCAGGGAGTCTGCCAAAATTAGTATAAATATAGGGGGCCAGTCTTCACTTTACACACAATTCTTAGAATTGTAGAGAGACACTTGTGCGCACTGCAGTTGGACAGTTTTGTGCACAAGTCCTGGAGAAGGTGTTGCCGCTAGTTCTGAAGTATATAGTTTCGGTCTTTCTGGGTTGGAATCTCTGATCAAATTTGGTTACTTATTTCTTGGTGCATTAGCCTTGCTTGGCTATTGATTTTCTACCAGGATTCTTCTCTCTGTCAAGGTCAAGGTTCTCGGGGGTGGCTTCGGCCTATGGTTGGGTGAAAATATGTTGGGTATGTGTTATATTCTTTGCATGAGTAGTAGTGTCTGAGCATCTACGTCGGGTGCATAGGGGGGTTAGAGGGGGGGTGTAGGGCCTCACACGGGGGTTTGAAGGCAACTCCCCCAAAAAAAAATTTCGCATCGGGACCCCTTTTTTTTTAGGTGGTTTTCGACACATGGTTTCTTTGCCGATGGTTTTCTATTTCCGGTTAAGGAATTAGGGTTTTTGACTAATATAGGTCATTGGGTTAGGGTTTTGGATTCCACTAGCTCCTATATGTATTTTGTATTGTAAACATTGTAACACAATGAATGAATATAATGTATGCTAGTTTTCCCGGTTTGGGTTTCCAGTGGAAAAATCTCTGTGTAATGTTTGTATTTTCCATTGTATATTTTCTATTCTTTTCTAAATATCTATTTACAGTAGAAATTGTACAAGGTTAGAATTTACATTTGGTATCAGATCTTTATTGGCTTCAGGGGGACACCTTTGTGGTCAAGGGTTTGGCTCCGGACTGTGATAAGCCTTGTTGATCTGCGGTATTGTTTTTCAGGTGAAAATAAATGGCAAGCAATTCGAAGATGGAGATCGAGAAGTTTAATGGGAAAATCTTTGAGCTGTGGAAGCTCAATATGGAAGATATTTTGGTGGACAAAGATCAGTGGATCGCGGTAGATCCAGGTACTGCACCTACAGGAACTTCTGCAGATGACTGGAAAAACATGGATCGGAAGGCAAAGAGCACAATCTGACGGTGTCTCTCCGATTCAGTATTACTGAATGTGTCAGAGGAAGCTACAACCCAGGATTTATGGGAAAAGTTGGGGAGGTTGTATCAGTGTAAGTCCCTGGTAAATAAACTATTCCTCAGAAAGAAGTTGTATAACTTGAGGATGAGAGATGGAGACTCGGTGGCAGAGCATTTGAACGCCTTCAATACTGTGGTAAGTCAGTTAGTATCTGTTGAGATTAAAATTTCAAATGAAGATAAATGTATCGGTTTGGTGTGTTCTTTACCAAACTCGTGGGATAGTCTGGTTGTGGCCATAGGTAGTAATACAACTTCTTTGAAGTTTGAAGAAGTGGTCTCATCCTTGTTGTCGGAGAAGATGAGACGAAAGAATATGGAAGGGCATAGCACAGATGCATTATTTGCAAGAGGACGTTCCCAGGAAAGAAATAGATCTAATTTCTCAAGTGGGAGATCTAATTCTAAGGGTAGATCTAA
>SNQJ01S0084555.1:37501-55973 GCA_010110895.2 Picea sitchensis | reverse complement strand
CGGGACCGCATTATATTTAGGTGGTTTTTCGGCACATGGTTTCTTTGATGATGGTTTTCTATTTCCGGTTAAGGAATTAGGGTTTTTGACTAATCCAGGTCATTGGGTTAGGGTTTTGGCCATTGGCTCCTATATGTATTTTGTATTGTAAACATTGTAACACAATGAATGAATATAATATATGTTGGTTTTCCCAGTTTGGGTTTCTAGGGGAAAATCTCTGTGTAATGTTTGTATTTGCCATTGTATCTTTTATGTTCTTTTCTGAATATCTGTTTACAGTAGACATTGTACAAGGTTAGAATTTACACAATAGTGATATTTTCTATGGTTAAACGAGCACATCCATCATATTCTAACTTGTTAGAATATAAAGGATTGTTCTCGTTTAACCATAGACAATATCACTATTGTCACCCAACTATAGGCCAAAGCCACCCCTGAGCACCTTAACCTTGACAGAGAATTATTCTGGAAGCAAACCCTAGGCTATATAGCCAAACAAAGGTGGTGCATCTTTCTCCAAGGATAGTGCACCAAGAAAGAGTAACAATATCTGATCAGAGATTCCAAACCATAACCAAGAGATATTCCAAGCCAAAACCGAAATATTTTAGTTGTAGTAGCTCTCCTCCAGACTTGCACACAAACTGGCCAACTGCAGTGCGCACAAGTGTTGCTTCTACAGTTATGAGAATACTGGTCAAAATGAAGACTGGCCTCCTGTATGTATTCTAATTCTGGCAGACTGCCTGGGTCGACTTCTCATTCTGGGTACTAATTCTTTCGTATATAATATTTCCTTTAGTCAACTTCTTCTCTTGGAGACTAATAACCTAGTACAAGTCATTCACTTGAGCTGACTTGTCTTCTAGGGTTATTAACCAATTAATTAGGGTTTCTTCTTGCTTCCCAAAATATTCTATTCTCGTTAGGTTTACACGTGGAGGTAAATACCTCCCGCAACTACCATAATATCAACATCCATAAGCCTTTTCTACAAAGAATAATTTTCATTGATCAAAAACCACATATGGTAGCCAACCCCATTAATACGAGGAGAAAAACATGTTCCATCCATAATACCAGTGTTGCCCTTAAAAACTGCAATAAACTAGCTAGAGGAAGAAAAAAGAAAGGAGTGTGCTGCCCCAAAATAAGGAACAGATCTTCAAAATAAACCCTTAAAATAGCTGAGAAATACCAACCAACAACCAAGGAAGGAGGGTGATCATGGAAAATAGGGTAGAAAACTCTAAAAAAACAGTGTGTTGAAACCTTAGTTTCATATCTGAATGGCCATAAGGGAGCGTTGGAAACCCTAGTTTCAGACATGGAGTAGCCCTGAAACAGTACTGGATAGAGAAAGAAGAGTCCACACTAGCCCCAATACGAAGTGAGATCATATGATAGTGGATCTACCATGAAATCTACAATAAACCCTAATCCAACCAAGTGAAAAATATAGCAGAAGAAACAACACTTAATTGATGTACACAAGAAATAGTTGCAATGCCCAAGCACATGAACAAGAGAATCACTCTAGAGAAAGATTTCCCTTAGGCTTTTTATCAAATAAAAAATTGAGTGAATGCTTTACAAATAAGGTGGGTTATGTATTTATACACCTCCATTAGGGTTTAGGGCACTATCCCCGAGAGGGTGACTAGGCCGACCTAGTCAAACATTGACAAATACAATAAGGTGGGTTAATTACCCATATGTAGGTTCAATAAAGCCACCGATACATCAAAAAGAGGGACAACACATGGCCTCAAGTGAATATTATCCATAATTTCAACAACGTTGTAGACTAATGTGCGGGCAACCTAGATTACTAAGATTAGAACTGAAATATGTTTGATCACCATTGCAAAAAAAAAATGGGGGTGAGCCAAATCTTAAACCCATTTTCAATATTGACCATTCAACCACACAACAATGGAAAATGAAAAAGGGAGCCCCATATCACTTCATATGGGTGTTAA
Organism: Picea sitchensis; assembly: GCA_010110895.2. Taxonomy (NCBI): domain Eukaryota; kingdom Viridiplantae; phylum Streptophyta; class Pinopsida; order Pinales; family Pinaceae; genus Picea; species Picea sitchensis. The sequence goes on along the minus strand of SNQJ01S0084555.1, from coordinate 53,985 downwards.
ATATCCAACATAAGACAAAGAAAGCAATGGCAACAAAATATAGAAAGGTTAGGATTATTTTGTCAAAAAACACTATATTATGAAATGAAAACAAACTATATGTGCAAAGAATATGACAAATGAACATTTTAATCAATGACCCATAATTGAAGTTTGAACCCGTGCGTTTAGATCATAAGTCGACACAACATAACAGGCCCATGCTGGTATGAAGCTTCTTAAAAGGTGTCAGTCCAGAATTATTAAAATTCCCATGCATACTTTTGCAACTCCATAAGGTGCTCTGTAGAATATTTGAAAAGGAAATGCATTGAGAAAGGAACAACAAACTTCAAATTACTCAACTATCCTTCCATGTTGTAGGCCAAGGAAGAGATGCACCATTATGCAAGTCACATTAACAAATATCTCTAGCCACATGTTCTTCATCTGAAATCGCCATCGCCATACGAACCTGACTCAATTTTCAAGCAACTCCAAGACCAGCAAAAATCCATCTATGAGGGTGAGTTTAGAGTTATACAAAAGACAGATAAGGGGACCAACAAAAGCAAGAAAACACCAATTTTAGGGGCAATAAAAATTAAAATTAAGCCAAACTTTAAAGGGTAAAGGCATGTCCATGGCATTCATAATAGGAAAAAACAAAAAAAATCCAAGCATACAATTAAGAATAATTAAGCCCTGAGAAACCATAACGCATTGACCTAAACCAAGTGGACAACCTATCATGCCAAGTCACTTAAATTAGGACAAGATATCAGACATTTGATCATTGATGCCACTTCAAATAGAGACTAAATAGTAAAATCTGATAGTTCATTTCCAATCAATGCATTCCATGAACAAACATCTGTCCATCGGGACTAAACTTCTTCACCAAAACAATTTTTAAAATTTCACTTGGCCTTCATGTACTTGCACTTTTTGACAACACATCCCACTGTGGATAAATAGAAAAACACCATACTTATTGCTTCTTACAAAAGTTGTGATAAGAAATAATTGAAACACATCAATGGTTTTGGAGAAAAAGGAAAATTCAGTGGTTTGAACAGTTGCATTTGATCATCCAACAAGGGATCTGTCCATTTATATCCATGGCTTGATCTAACAAGTAATGTTGTTTGTTGTGGATTTTAAGTTTCTTGATAGATCAAGGACTTTTGTGGAATAGGATCAGGATTCCAGGAGGCCTAAAAATGGAGTCTGGAGAAATGGAGAAAAATTTCAAAAGTGCAGGCACATGCAATGATATATGAAGTCTGATTGAGTATGAAATTATGGTTGTAACCTCTAACTTCCCAACTAAATTCAGGAGAGATAGGGTTGCACAGAGGATGCATCTATATTTCTCAGGTGTTGTAAGTGCGATCATGTTACTTCGACTGAACTCCATGATGACATTATTGATAATGAGGATGACAAAGAGGGTATCAAGACCTGCCATGATAAAGACAATGACAAGGTAAACAACAGTACTTGTGGGACAAATGGGAATAGGGTTATCAATTACAACTATGATGAGGCCTAAACTCTCACCATGGATATTGAGGATGAATCCCAATTTCTTATAGAGGTCTTCAGGATCAAAGACACTCTTGCAAACCCAGAAACACTACTTGATCTGGGTTTCCATGTCATACATTAAAGTCGGTGTAAATGCGACCTTCAATTTTAATTAGAAAGTCAGTTTGGCAATATCTAGAGCTTGTCAAGCAATGAAACCAAGGAGATCCAAAACTCTACCAAAGTTGTCAATGTCATCTATCTGGATACAAGCAGCACATCAAAAAATGAAATGAATTTTCTGTTATGCTTCCTTACATTATGATGTGTCATACTCTCAGGATATCCACATAGGACTGAGTCTTCAAATCATCAAAAATGGGAGAGGAAAGAATCCCAAACAAAACTTAGTTTTGTCATCTCAATCTCTGAGCTTGTGAAATGTCAGAGTTCTAGCCAATCTAGAATTAATTTTCCAATAGATCTAGCTCAACTAGAAACTATACAATGGAATCAGGCCAACACACTGGTTGGTTACTTCCTCCTCATCAGAGATTTTCAGAGTCCTGGGGTTGCCTCTTGACTACTTTACCTTACAATATGTTGTCACTATCTTCGGTTATTCATCCACTAACGATGATGTTGTGACATTGGCCTACCATGAAACATTTTAGGGCCCTGTTTAGGAAGGTCTTGTAATTCCATTATTTGAACCGTATGCTTCTTTTTGGCTGCAAAAAACATCACTATACCATTAGTTATGAAGTTCATGAGCTAATAACCACTTCATAATTTAACACTATTGCATGAACAAATTTGAAAATAAAAATACATTCCAACAACAGAATACAAACCATTTTCTATTCGTTGATATCCTTCCTGAAGCTACCTTTTTGCTGCTTCAAACTTCAATTTAACAGATGCATGTCTACAGAATTTGATTTCTATTGTACAAATACACAAAAGCAAGTTTAAAAATGTGTCTCCATATTACAAATATCTCCAAATAAGCAATGTATACTTCCCTGCTACATGATCCATCCAACATAGCTAGCAGGTACATAAATTTTTCCTTGTATTTTTGAGAAAAGATTGAAAAAAACAAGGAATGTTCTGTTGACAGTGGACTATCCATAAATTTATAATCCACAAATTCATATTCAAATTAGCTTTTACATCCTAGTTTTCTTACAATGTCTCGATATCGCTTACAATATGAAGTTATTGGAGGTCTCCCAGGGCCAGCAATGGTATTTATATGACTTGAGATACTCATCCTATGGCCTTGGCAATCCTTGCCAGCCTGAATTTGAGCATTCCTTTTCAAACCCCCCTCTCTTTGTCTGTTTCTTGCTTTCCACAAGGACTGATATCCCTTGTCAGATTACTCTGGTAAGATGATAGGTTTACTTTATGGGGTCGTTCTACTGTATAATGTTTTTCATCAATGTCATCATTATATTCTGTGTTCTCAGTCTTTTAAGTAACACGAAGATCTACATTGATTACAAAAAACAATGTCATTGATGATCACAAGTCATAAATAATAACAAATAAAACTAGTGCCTTCAGTAGTAAAACAACATTACTTTAGACACAAAATAGAACATGTATTATGAAATCCAACAACAAAAAATATTAAGAAAGCGGGCCAAGAATAACTTACTCCCATCATCATCCACGCCATCGAAGATCTTTATTTCCAAGCACATACAACAAGCATAAAACTAGTCAGTCACAACAAGCTCATAATCAAAGTATAGATACCAATTAGAACCTGCAATATGTATCCGTTTCTTCCAAAGACAAACATATTCTCCTTTTATATTCAAGTTTGATCTCTTCCTCAATATGCTTGAAGGTGAGATATCATTTGGTCATGGAATAAACCCTGAACTAAGCATAAATTATATGATATGGAAAAAAGACCAACAAAACACATATTTCAAAACTATTTGGTTTCTTCCATGACCAAGTGATATCTCACCTTCGGGCACATTGAGGAAGAGAGCATACTAAACACATATTTGAAGACTACCTGAGATATTTCTATCGAAGTTGTCTGGGTCGCTAGAAAGGCACCAACATCAAACGAGGGTGAAGGGAGTCCATTTTCATCGTTTGCAGTTGCAGGAGAAGCATAATCTGGCAAGGTGCCTGCACTATGCAAAATGATGTATATGAACAAAAAAATATTTTTAAGAACAAAATCCCTTGTAGTAAAACATAGGACAAATTTTAGTAACTTCAACACATTACCATACATGCAATTGTTTCCACAGGGACATTAACAACAATCTCCCCCCATTCATCTTCAAGTTCTTTCCAACCACTGCAGTACACCACACAGAAGCAATAAGCACTTTCAATACTTTTAGTGTTCACGGAGGTAGGTCAAAGTCATCTTAAATAAACCAGAACGAAAGACATAAAAGATGTGTATTTCACTTGTGTTAGGATAAGTCCCCATAATGCAATATAAAGAAACTTCTACTGTGACTAAAAACACATTTCTGCATAGCCAAATGTTGGAATTCAACATTAGATTATCCATGCTTCCAACATTGAACCAGGAGTTTTTGGCTTCAAATACCTTAGAATCCTTTTCACCATAGACCAAATTTCCTTTGAGATGTGTTTCTGCAACCGATCAACTTGTTTCCCAATCTCAATTGCCTGGGTAGAATAAACCTAAATTCTTTCGCTGTGTTAACAATATAACTCCATTATTGGTAAGATAACTCTTAACAATAAATCCATTATCATTATAATGCCTATGTGTCTATTTAGTGAATTTACATCGCATTTCAACTAACTTTTGATATTATAAAAATATGAAAAAATGTTTGGATAGAATCAATTTTGAGGCTTTCACGAACAACAAAATAATTAGAGCGAACCAAAAAGTAGCTCGATCTAAATGAATTTATTTCATACAAACTTACCAATAGTTGGGATAGTAGTGACGATCTCTCCCAGCTTGAGCTTGTACAAAACGATGGTCTTACCGGCTGCATTGAGACCCACCATAAGAATCTGCATCTCCTTCTTTGCAAAAAGTCGTTGGAAAATCTTGGTGAAAGTGAGCCCCATCGTTTCAGCTATACAAGCAAAATACTAGTGACTATGAGAGAGCCTATCTCACCCAAAACAAGATGGTTCTTTCTCCTAAGACCTGGATCAGAATATTCTAAAATGGGAAATAATTTAAAATGAGTGTTTCTACTCAGTTGACTTTCAGGTACAATTACTTGCAGACCAATCAAAATGTGCCAGATTAACTGATCCAGGAGGCTCCCCAGACTAAAAAAATGCTCAAAAATAAAATTTATCAGAATTGGATGAAACCAATTCCATTGTGACCGGCTCGTCGTGCTGATTCCAGCAGTATATTTACTTCATCAAAATGGACTCCGGATGTGAAAAATATCGCACGACAATCAGATTCTTCTATGGCAAAAGTCAATTGTCAACTGGCAAATGAATAAGTGCCACATGGCCCAGACATGGGAAGCCACGTGGCACTTCACTACTGGTTTTCATGTAAAAAGTATTTGGGGGTCCATGGGATTCGAACCTATGACCCATGGCTAGCTCCAAGTCGTCAGATTCTTCTATGGCAAAAGTCAATGGTCAACTGGCAAATGAATAAGTGCCACATGGCCTAGACATGGGCATCCACGTGGAACTTCACTACTATTTGGCATGTAAAAAGTATTTGGGGGTCCATGGGATTTGAACCTCTGACCCATGGCTAGCTCCAAGTCTTTGGAAAAGTTCAATTACCAACCTACCAAAAGTCAAATTTATGAAAAAATCCCACTTTCCTATAGTTTTGGGGTCAAATATCCAAAGGAGGGCGCAAGGGGGCTAGGGATAAGCCCCAACACATGGTTTCATTACAGGAGCGCGCCCAAGGGCTAATTCTGGGCACACCCAAGGGCAGATTAGCCCAGATCCCATGGAAGGCGACCCAAAACCAAGAGCTAACAGTAAGGGGGCTGACGCATAACACTTGGCCATGTGGCCCCATGTGACCTGGTAAAGGGGGCGCATGCCTTGTATTGGGAGCTACTCTGCATTTTTTGTTTAAAAGTGGTTTTTAAACATTACCGAGGTGATTTTTGCCTGATATTATGCCCAGAAAATGGATTTTTTGAGGATTTTAGGCCATTTGAAGGGGGATTTGATCCCAGAAAGAGGCCAGATCTTGAGAGAAGTTGGGATTCCTCATCTGATCCTTGAAAACTATAAGAACCAGGCTTTTTGAATCTTGGAAAGGGGAACTTTTTGATGCACGGTTTTGAAGGAGGAGTTTGTAAATTTTGGCTTTTTCTCATGTTTTGAGAGGCGTTTTTATCATGTTGTTGAGATGATTTTGATGGTGCATGCATGAATGTGAGCAAGGAGGTCTTGCACAGAAGACATGAAGCATGTAATGTAATAGCAAAGAGCATTGTAAGATAACTTTGAGCATTTTAAAGAGAAATAAAGAGGTCCTCCACTTTGAAGCGGGCCCGGAGACGTAGCCAACGATTGGTGAACTCCGTTATCAACCTCTTGTCTCTATTTATCTTTATGTTTTGCTGTTCTATTCTCTTCATTTGCAACATGGATATTATTGGTTGATATCTTTATTCATTAATAAGCATCAAGTAAAAGTCACATTTGATATTCCGCAAACAAGATAACAAGTTTATGTATTTCGCATTCTTAATGATCCGATGCAAAAAGTACATTAAACTAACTTGCAAGTTATCAGTAATACCTTCATTTTTGGATCATTAACCCAAAATGTGATTATACTAGAAGCCAGGGTTCACACATGATAAACATGCTAATCCCAAGAATACTAACTATGGTTCCAGTATTTTTCATTTTTATTAAAGGGTGAATGATACCAGTACAGATCCGATGTTGTGGGAAAATGAAAATTAAAAAATTTACACAAAAAAAGTCTCGCAACCAGTGGGGGAAATTAGGGTTTTTAGAGCCAAGAAACGTTAAATCTGGCCTCCCAAAAAGAGAAGAAAGCATTACAGAAAGCCGAGAAATCAGTATAATTAGAGGGAGAAGTGGAATCAAAGAACACCCATTGTGAGAGCAAAGCAATCGAACAACCAAGTTTACCTTTGAGTTGAACAACTCCCAAAGGGAAATTGAAAAATGAGAGCAAAGTTGTTGAGGGAGTTCGCAGAAGAATCCTCGAAGGCTTCCCGATAAAAGAGGGAGATATTAGGAAAGTGAACTCATAAGATTATATGTAGTAACCAAAAATTGCATTTCTTTGGGTAAACAAATTGGTTATGCGCTTCACTCTTTGGCCACGTTCCTACTAAAATAGGACTCTCAACTACTACTTGGCTTCTTGGTTCGGTTATTATTTGTGGAGTACCTTCCATATGTGCCACTTTCCATGAACCTACAGATTATGCCATGTCCATGAACCTACATATTATGCCATGAAGTGCCAACACGCTCGCACAAGTTAAGGTGACTACCTATGACATATCAGAATTGGTAACTGTGTAGAATGACTAGTTTATGAGCGAAATAAAAGCTATACCCATGCCTTCTTATATAACCCAAGGTATCTTCAGGTTTAAAAAAATACCTTGGATCCTAATTTGGATTGATCCCAAAAACATACCCAACCTTAGATCTATTTCAATCTTGGGACATGTGCCCTTATCTCTACATGATGGATAGTCTTTGAACTTCATGATAGCGTTTTACTAAGGACACCTTCTCTGATCCAAGTACATGGCCACATATTTTGATTTGTTACCTTTTTCCAATTGCAACTAAATGCTACCTGACATGTGAAACTCAGTAAGAACATATGCAATGCCTTGATCCTATTGTCCCACTTGGTCAATTGTATCAATGAGTAGACTATATAGTAGTCTATAATCTAGTTTCAAAAGCTATTTTGGCATCCATGCATTCTTTTAAATGGAGATTAGTTTTCCTTTGGTTGGCAGGGATTTTTTTGTTTTGTGATATTGATGATTGGGTACTTGGGATTCTTTCCATAATATTTGATTTCACAATGCAAATGATACACATATATAAACTTAAAAATACCAAGAAAGAAAACTTTGAGTTTAAAGCCAACCTTGTGCAAACATGTCCAAAATATTCTAGGGTCTGATGCAGGTAAAAATCCTCAAGCAATCCTCTAGAGTCCATGGCTGCAATTGTGTGACATTCTCTGCTCCAACCTCCAAGTTCCAAGTGTAGGTTTTCTCCTTGCATTTACAACTCTGCTTTGCAGTAAAAGAATGACACAAATGATGCGGTTTTAGTTTTTTAAAGGGAACTTTAATGTTTTTTTCTTTTCCTAATGCGAAATTTACTTTTCATGATCCTTCTTAAGCATGCCTTTTTTCTTTTCTGCTTTTCATTTATTTTGGGGACTTTTCTATCAACCATTTCTCGCATGCTAGAAACCTGCAAGAAACGACCAGTAGAAATGTTGATCATTTCTTAGAAATGGGTTCCTGTCCAGAAATGGAAATCAGAATAGTTTTCCGGTGTAGTTTCTTTTTTGGGATGTTTTTCTGGTAGAAGCATCCCCCTTAGATACAGTTGATGGTAAGTAACATAGATTGGAAGGGTCTAACACACCAAAACACAATTAGGCTTGAAAGTTGGGGATTGTCTATGAAATGGCTGCATTTATTGCATAAGGAGCAATAGATTTGTACACTAAACAATTTGAGGACATTTGCATCGCTGGATGTATCCTAATAAAGAGGATGATGGTAAAGTAAAGCCTATTGGAGGCTAGTAAAGTAAAGCCTATTGGAGTTTTTCTTCATAAATCTGATGGGCCTCAAACTCACTTGTCCCAGGATTGTTGATGCATACATGCAAGAGACCAGATTGGAAAGAATATTTGACAGCGCTTATGTCTGTCATGTGTGTGCAAGCATAAATTCTAGTGTAATAGGTATTCAATATTTTAAATACAGAAATTAGAGCATCACCTTCTTTGAAACCGTAAAGAATTTGGAGCCTCCCTTGACACTAACAAATTACAATCCCAAATGAATAAGATTTACCAAGAGAGCATATTAGACAATTCCATCAATCTTGACTGTCATTATCTCATACTATAGAGAAACATTAAGTTTGGATTTAGTAAAAATACAAACTTATAAGATATCTCCATGCAGGACACAACTAGGCTTGTAGTCAGATTACAATGACAACAATATTCATTTATCTATGGGGAAAAAAAATCAGGAAATGGATATATGAATTTTTTTTACATCAAATATCAAAGGCTACCTTCTCTGGTGGAAGATCTATCCCTAAATGACCCCGTGAAATAATAATACCATCTTCCTCTCACACTATCTCATCAAAGTGCTCTAGACCCTGCAACATAAGTTGTGTTTATATTAAGATTCAAATAAGAAACTACTTCTTGTGCAGTGTTATTATCTAAGACCGATTAAACATTAACATGAAAGTTTAAGACTAGGAGACTTCATTCAATGATCCAAAAAATACCTCTATAGTGTCAATCTTAGCAAATATTTGTCTCTTGAAGATTCCCAAGCCCATCAAGATACGCACGGGTTTATACAAGACAAAAGGGGGAAATGGATTTTACATCAATTCGATGTTAGAATCGAGCAAACAAATTTCTAGGTGGCCTATAATACATCTGATACAACATGTTATTCTATAGTTTAAAGGTCGGTATAAAATCCTTTTCAGATGTATAGTAGATAAGATGTTCACTATTTGAGGTTATTCAATTATAAGGGAGAAGTCCCATGTCACAGAAACAAAACAAATATTTTTTTGTCGTCATTTACTAATGAAGCCTGCAACAAAAAATATCACCTTGTTACTTCATTGTCAGTTCATAATGATTTTCAAAAGTACATATGATAATGCATTCATATTTGAAGTTTACTATAATGCATCTACTTAAAATTTGTCAAAGAATAAGAAGAAACAAGCATCATAGAAACAAATCAACCTAAAAATTAAAAGGCATAAAGTAGCACTATGAAGTTGGTTCCAGAAACACATCTTGATAGAATTTTTTATATGTGAGATCCATCATAGTATCTAGTAACAACACAAGCTCAGAACATGAGCAATAACGTAACTTTGATGTCATCTTTCTTACTTGTATAATGTCTTTGGCATGTTGTGTGTATGAAAAAGAAATAAAGTCAATGTTGTTGCGAACTCCCCAAGTTGCAATAACCTACAAAGTACAAACAACAATAATACATCAAATTCCAGACATTATCAGAATCAATTCACAAGATGCACAATAAACCTTAACACAAAAATAGACTAGTGCCATTTAAAAGCTACAAAGATCATTTCAAGAGCATTCTCTCACTCATTTCTCTCAAATAAGATCTCCCACATCTTCAACAATCATCTCTCCTCATTTTCAGAGCAAATTTCCTCGAAAAAGAGCAAACCCTAGCAATTCACTGCTCATTCCAGCATTTTCGCCACGCTTTCAACAAGTTCGCTGCGCTTTGCCCAGTTTTTCTGCGTTTTCATTCAAGGAGGGAAAATGCAAGAGTAAATTTGTTGACACCTCATACACTCTCCGTGCATATTTTACCCATTTACATAATTTTTCCTAAAAACCTAGCTTACCCTACGTTTTTCTAGGGTAGGGTTGTGTTTTGCCCTTTTGCACTCCTTCCCCTCACTCATTTCATGAGATTCCACTTTCCATTACTCCCTAACATTACCCCCTACCCCCATAAATTTTCTCAATAATTTAGGAAACCCCTAACCCATCATTCCACTTCATTTTCCAAAAATCTTTGAAGGCACATTTTCCAGAAATGACCTTTTTAGTCATTTTTTTTCCGAACATATTGTGGCCAATAAGAGATAAATATTGAGAAAATGGAGGAGGTTTTTGATACTAAGATGCCAAAGTACAATAACCTATTTCATATTTTACTCAAGTATTACAGAATGAGAGATATATTCACATCTTCACAGCCTATTTTTCTGACTGAGAAAAGTCATGTTTTAGACATCTTTTTGCATAAAATATTGTGAACAACTGGAGTAGAATTTTCATGTAGAACACATATCACCATAAATATGCCATGATTACTATGCATTTTCACAAGGTATGCACAAGATTCCATTATGCCAAATTTTATAAAGTTATGAACTTTATTTCATATTGTTATTGTTGCAGAAAAGACCAATAGAGATCCACAAGGATGGTCCAGGTCACAAGTTTCTCCATAATGTTACATATGAATAGGCAGTGAATCAAGAACCACGATAAAATTGCTTGTTCAAGCTGGGTCATCCTGAAAGTCCTTTTCTATGTCATACATGGTGAAAGATAAATTGTTACATGAGATGCCTTAGAACATATTTAAACATGATATTCATGGTGCAAGCTCTGGATTTAGTCACATGATACAATGGTGCCTAAAATAAGCAGTGCTTCCCAAAGTTTTTGGTGGTCCTGAATTTACTAAACAAATACCTTATGTCAATTTGGACCATCAATGAGTATCTTTTCTCCTATAAGACTAGAGTTATGAAACATGGAACATGCAAATCTATAGATAATGATTGCTTGATGTGGAAAATATCTTGTTTAGTTGCCAATAAGGAATGGAAAAGGAGAAATTATTAACACAATTCCAATTTATGAAATTGCTCCACTGTGTACATTGTAGATGTTGATTGCATTTTTACTTATTTTGAGTACCTTATTAATCATGTTCCACTTGCTCTGTGACTATGATGCATGATTTTTAAATCCATGTCATGACTATGATCTCTTGACATAAAAACACGGGGTGACATCCTAAAGCATTCTGCCAAACTTTGGAAGTTCCAATGCCTTTAGAGTGGTTGTATATGATGTGTCCATTAGGTTTCATAGCATGGTTAATTTATTTGGTGTCTTGTAAGGGTATTTAAAATAACATGTGTTTGTCATAGCCACAAACCATATTAGAATATCATTCTTACAGTTATTAATATTAAAATATCAAATTGAATTCTTTAGTGTTGCTTTTGGAACCGAGATCCCTAACCAAAATGACTATGGAAACTTCATAAAAGTATGACTTATACTTGGAAGATTTACCAAATCAATGGGTGCTTGATACAAGTCTGGGTGATATTTCAAAGATTCTCCATATATGCATGTGTTTTTCTTCATTTCACAAATTATGGTTCCCTGGTAAGGATGTTTCTGCTCTGAAATAATTGATAGTTGAATGTAACCAACTTTTGTCCCGTATTGGGTTATTATATGTGGATTATACTTGAGAGGAGAATGATTCAATCCACTCATGCCAATTGCAACAAGTTTAGGTTTAGTTCGTTACCCCATCACTTGTGGGTTATTTTCTTCATATGTTCTTTTTGGATAGTGGAAAGGAGCGTAAACACATGAAGACATTTCAAATAAGATGTATGATAGAGTAAACATAAGAACAAAAGGAATATAGACACAATAATAACATTTGATATTTACCCACAAGTTGAGGAATGTTAGTGGATCCTTACATCCTCATACCACAACTAATAGACATGTAACTAACCTAAATATGCTATAGAAAAAAAGAAGACCCTGCCCAACCACCACTAATAGCATAGTTGCTTATCTTCCTGTATTGTCAGCCTTAATAAGATTGAGAATACATGTACCAAAAGTTACAATGCATTCTCCCTTATAAATAGGGGTAAAGAGTAGAAGTGGACATACTATCTTCATGGTAAATTTGTGAGTATAAATTACAAACAAATCCCTATTATTGTGGGAGCTTTCAATTAACCCTTTCTCGTTAGAGAGTGTTCAACAAAGATCACCATCATGATCATCTATAGTTGTACTGAAACATCTCCATGTCTATTTAACGCATTGCAGACAAGTATTCATAGCAACATAAACGTGATTTTTGCAGCTGAAACAAAACACAAATAGATAATACAATAAAGAATTATATAATATAACATTGTTTGTTATAACAAATCCAAACTACCAAAAAAATTGCACTGACATCTAGGTATAACAATTTTCAATATTGTCTAGATGAGAAGGAATGCTATTAGAGAATGAATTGCACAAAATATGAAAAAGATTGTTTCCAAATCAATATTTTTTATCTGGATGTTAAATAGATTATATGCCCCTCCCATGATTATATTTTGGATCTTTTCCCTTGTCCTTAGTGCAAAATATACAATCAAATGTTGAAAGGTACCCGTGGTCTTCTGTCGAATAGGGGTTGCTGGTTTTGAGGGTCTACATGTACCTTCTATCATTGACAATGATGCATCTCTTCTAGACTTTGAATATTGGATTTGTATTAGGGTAGACTGTTGATTACACACATTTGTTAGCTGAGTATAAATTAGTAAGTTGATTTACATTCATTTTCTCGACTGTGTTATCCACAAAAAATTATGCCATCACAACCAAAATAAGATGAATTTTACATAAAACATTTGACACTCTATATTTGTGTGTGTGTAATATTTGAACTATTCCCCCCAAAAAAGAGAAACATCCACTTTTCTTCTTGACTAGAGGATGAAGAAAGGACTACTTATAGTACACAATGCCTTTACATTTCACAAAAACTTGCTTCAAATACACTCTAAGTACCGTGAAAAGAGACCATACACAATAAGCTAAATATTGGTGCATTCAATAAGCAAGTAAGGGTTAAATTATAAATGGGAAGTAGGGGGCTTATTGATTGCAAAAATGGTATTTTGCACAGGTTATACTCCTGTCGGTCTTATCAATACTATTTTATACTATGGGGAAAGGAAGCATTAGATGGTAATAACACCAAGAATATCCAAAAATAATAATATGAAAAAATTAATTACAATGTTCAATGATAAAAGATATAATTACATAGTTAAATATATTTACAAGAGGCAGAGTTGAAGAAAATGTCTCGTTCAAATTCTAGTTTTACAGACTCCTGCATTGAAAGGAACAATGTACATCCTACATCTACAACTACCTTATTTTCAACCTCCTCTATGTTAGATTTCATTCTCACAATTCCAAACTACCAAGATAATAGATTCTGAGCATGGAAAACACCAGAGCTTCAAATCTAAAAATTCTCGCCTCGCATCAAGGTACATTTCTTTTAGTACAAAGGTTTTCTCGAGCTCAAAAAGATAACAAAATTGAAGGGGATGGAGTTAAGAAATGGAATATGGTCAATATTCTCCATCAACACCAGTGATGATCTATTTCCCAATTCCTTTTTCTCCAATGCCCAAATGATGAAGAGAATGGGGATCTTGTAGTCTCGATAGTTTAAAAAGTGGGTATGAGGTGTATATGAACAACAATTTGGTTTAGATGAACAACAAAGACATTAAGAGAATGCATATCGACAACGTTTCTATGGAAATAAACTTAAAACAAGCACAAGCACCAAAGAATGAGACAAGAAGAAATCACCAACTGGTAACTACTCTCACACGTCTACAGTTTGTCGTACGTCTACGGTCTCTCTCCCCCTCCCCTATTTATCGTTGGATCACCAGAAAAAATGGGTGGCTTGAGTCAAGGCCAACCAACATGACCATTTACATATACATAGGAGAAATCCTTCCCATTGAAATGTATGGGAGAAATCAGTGCCATAAACCCTTGATTTGAGTAGATGGGGGGGAAATATTTACCCTAAATCCTTGATTCTAGGATATGCATGGCGATTCACCCACCATAAAAATTGGATTCTACAAAATCTAGGCGAATTGGAAATTTTGTCATGAAATCGGGAGGGCAAACCATCTTTGCACCGAATTTTATGATTTTCTCTATGGGACGAATCATCTACCATATATGGTGTTTAATTTAATATTTTGGCTATTTTTTTTTTCTTAAAATATTCTTCATACAATATTCGCCCCTACCAAAATTTAAATCCTAAAATTTCTCCCATGAGCAAAATTTCGCCCCTAAAATCATCTATGCTCGGATTTTCGATCTGAAAAATGCGTGGCGAAGTTGAGACTGAGGGATACACAATGAACTTATAATAGTTAAAAAAATTTCATCTTCCGCTATCAATTTTGTTTTTTATTCCAGGAGCGGAAACCTATAGGTGACCAAAATTTGGTCAACAATGAGGCAGCAAGGGCTAGCACAAGGAAAATGGAGTTCATTTTGGCTATGGGGGAAAAGGTTTCATTGTAGTCAATTCCTTTAACTTGAGAGAATCCTTTGGCAACTAACTGGGCCTTATGTATTTCAAAACTTCCATATGATGCATACTTAGTTTTATACATCCATCTACATCTGACAAGTACTCTTCCTTTTAGAAGAGGTACACGATTCCAAGTATCATTCACCATTAAGGAACAATATTCTTCATTCATTGTTGTGTCCTAATCTGGATGGATAGAATTTTCTACAAATGTGTCTAAATCACGAGTTTCTGAAACTTGAACAAAAGAGAGGAGGCTCACTGGAACCGTGAACATGGGAAACATTGATCTGTAGGATTATTGAAAATATCACTAGTTTATTTTCGTGTTGAACAGAACCATTTGGGAAACGGTGGTGCTGGGGTAGGTTCATGTTCAATGGATTCATCTAGAGGAAGGCGAGCAGGTAGAGGTGGATTTTATCCTCACTGTCGACGTCTGAAGAATAAACCAGAATGGGAACAGAGGATGGCACAAACATCGAAGATGGCTCATAGGATGAATATGACATAAATGATGAATTAGGCTTGTAGGCCAAGAAATCTTCATCAAATCTAACATCTCTTCTAATAATTATTTCATTGGAATGAGGTTGAAGGATTTGGTAACCTTTAGCATTTTCAAAATATCCAACAAAAATGCACTTCTCACTTTTAGGCTGTAATGCTTTCCTTTTCTCATCAGGAATGTGAGCACATGCTATACTACCAAATACACAGAAGTGGTTTACATCTAAATTAATTTTAGTCCATGCTTCTTCCATTGTGATATTTTTTAAAGCCTTTGTGGGAGTGTGATCTACTATGTAATTTTCACATTTGATGGCTTTCACCCAATAATGGAGACTCAATCCCTTAGATTAGATCATATAATTAGGCATTTATTTTAATGTGTGATTGTTTCTCTTAGCGACACCATTTTGTTGTGGTGTATATGGAACAATATGTTGCATTTGAATTACCTATGCAATGCAATGACTTGTAAATTTTTTGTTCACATATTTTCCTCCATTATATGTTCTTAAACTTTGAAGTTGATGTCTAGATTGTTTTTCTACAAGTGCCTTGTAGGCCAAAAAAACATGTCAAAAACTTCACTCTTGAGTTTTAAGAAGTAAACCCAAGTGTGTATGGAGAAGTCATCAATGAAAGTTAAGAAGTACTTGCACCCAGAGAAAGGAGAAAAAATAGGACCACACAAAACACCATGAACAAGCTACAAAGGGGCCAAGGCAACATCATTTTCGACCTAATGAGAACTGTGACCTCAAAATGAGAACTCTAGCCCAAAAAACCCATATTTGTGTGTCAAAAACATTAAAATCAACCCTTGTTTTAAAAAGTGGCGCTGCTAGTAGCACTCATTTTAGGGGGGTGGTTAAAATTGTGACTTGTTTGAAATTGCGACTTTGACAACCAATACCATTGCAGAAAATTGACCCTCGAACCAATAAGTGATGCTACCAGTAACACTCTTTTTATTTTTAGAATTAAAATTACAACTTAATTGAAATCCCGACCTTGATCGTTGGTATTGTCGCAAATAAAAACTTCAAATTGGTAAAATGATGAATTAATTGAAACCATGTCCTCTATCATTGGTACAACCACAAATATTTTTTTTTTATTTTCTCTTATTGCAAAGTGTTATTTTATTTATTAATTATTATTATTATGAGTTTTTAAATTTACATTAAAAAAACAAATTGAAAAAAAACCTCCATAAAAGTTATTTTTTATATGCACAAAAACACCTCT
>SNQJ01S0084555.1:24399-37126 GCA_010110895.2 Picea sitchensis | reverse complement strand
GGAGGTATACATACCCTAACCCCCTCTAGAGAGAGAGATTGCATAACTCAAATATTTAAAAAAAAAATAAAAAAATAAAAACAAAATTTACATTTTTTTTTATAAAAACTAAACTAAAAAAACAAAATTTTAAAAACAAAACTAGAAATAAATCCTTAAAAAAAACAATTAATTAAAAAATACAAAAACTAAAAATTAAAAACCACAAAAATAAAATCAAAATAAAACGAAAAAAAAAATAAAAAGTACACAAAACAAAATTAAAAATTAAAAAAACAAACTATAGTGCAAAAAAACAATGAAAAACGACTGAATGGGTGGACCCTTCCCCATCCCCCGTATGCCCAGATTTCCTTGACCCACCCTCCCCAACCCATGCCCCGCTCCTCCCTGCCCCCTACCCTCTCCACTCATCTTGCGGAACACATACAATGAAGGGTTTGGAACCCGCCGATGTGTGGTCCATGAGATGAGTGAAGAGGGGAGGGGGCGAGAGAGGGAGGAGAGGGTTGGGGGTTGGCGGATGGGGAGGGAGGGGGTGGGGAAATATAGGTACATGAGGGTAGGGAAGGGGGAGGGGGGATTCGTAGGGAAGGGGGAGGGGCGATTCTGAGAGTCCCCCCTCCACCCATCGAGATACTTTTCATTATTTTTTTACACTATAGTTTGTTTTTNGGTGGGGAAATATAGGTACGTGAGGGTAGGGAAGGGGGAGGGGCGATTCTGAGAATCGTCCCTCCACCCATTGAGACACTTTTCATTATTTTTTTACACTATAGTTTGTTTTTAGTTGTTTTTTTAATTTTTAATTTTTAATTTTGTTTTATTTTAAAAAAAAAAATTAGATTTTTTTCTTTTTACTTTTTAAAGTTTTTTTTTGTTTTTTTAAATAATTTTGTTTTAAAGGATTTATTTTTATTTTTGGTTTAGTTTTTATAATTTTTTTCTATAAATTTTGTTTTGTTTTCCATTTTTTTAAGATTTGTGTTATATATATATATATATAAGGTCACGACCAAGCCAGACACCAAATTGGTGTATGAGACCCCCTTGTTTGTGGGACACCCCCTCCACGTAGTGATTTGACTGCTAAAGTCTACAAAGGTCTACATACTAGCCCCTCTGGATTTGAACATGTGACCTTCAAGGAGGAAACACATGTTCTTAACCCTTAGGCCCACTCAGGCTCTATATATATATATAGACACACAAGACACACACAATGGTGTGTTTTTCATAAAATTGCATTTTTTTCCTTTAATTTTTTTTTTTTTAAATGTGTTTTTCTACATTTAAAAAAAAACTCGTTTGCGAAAGATTTTTTTCAACTTGTTTTTTTCATGTAATTAAAAAAAATTAATAATTAATAAATAAATTAACACTTTTCAATTTACGAGCGAATTTGAAGATTTTTTTTGCAACGACATTAGTGATCGAGGCCACGATTTCAATTAAGTCATAATTTTACCAATTTAAAGTTTTTATTTGCGATAGTACTAGTGATCAATGCCACAATTTTAATTAAGTCGTAGTTTTAATTCCAAAAACCAAAAGGGTGTTATTGGTAGCATCACTGATCAATTTAAGGGTTAATTTTATGCAATGGTATTGGTTGTCAAGGCCATGATTTCAAATAAGTCACAATTTTAACCACCCCCCAAAAAAGGGTGTCACTGGTAGCACCATTTTTTTAAATGAGGATAAAAACAACCACTAAATACAACCTCTGAAAATATGATAACTATGGAGAGTTCGCGTGAAGTTAGTAACTTTGTTAGGTGTGTCAAGATGCATGTTTGTCAAAATTGTCCCAATGATGTTTGTCGAGAATGCAATCGATACAAAAAGCATCTCAACAAGAAATGAGAGGAATACCATTCACCATATTTTGATTACATAGTTGTTGCAATAAGTGATAGTTTAGATGACCAAACCACTCATGCCAAAGTTTCCTCAAATCATTGTTGTGAGCAATAAAAACCGATGGAAAAGATGATGATCCAAAGTTTCCAAATCTGTACAACCTTGTAATATCATCAACAATTCCAGTTGATAAAACATGCTTAGGATATTTTAAATCCTTGATTACAACTTGGTGAAGTGAAAACTCCACGATTTTACCTTCACTTGAATGAGTGATTTGATATAGTGACAGAAGGTTGCGGGAAAGATTTGGATGACCTTTACAAATGACCTTTGATCATAAAACAAACTTCAAATTCATGATCCTTGCGGAAAAATGAGTACAACGAGTATAAAATTTCCTAGGTGTGGACAATATACCTTATGGCACACTTTTCCATGCAACCCATAAACTAGGCTTTTCCTGGATGTATTTCTATGCACTTTGTATTACCTCAGAATACATGCCCTGCATTGGAATCCATGCACATTGGGATGTGTCCAAAGCATTGGGATACACAACCATTAAATAGGCCCGGGTCTCCAACTTCCATCCACACATTTGGCAACTTAAATCTATTTATGGGGGGATCCCGTTAAATATGGGTGGTTTGGGCTAACAGTTAAATCGTCAACTAATTTAGCGGAGGTTGTGGGTTCTATTCCCCACAATCCTTGGCATATTCGTTGGTTTTTTATTACATATAGTTATAACCATATGTTATAGATAACATATGTAACCATGAGTACAATGAGTACAAACTTTCCTAGGTGTGGACAATATACCTTATGGCACACTTTTCCATGCAACACATAAACTAGGCTTTTCCTGCACGTATTTCTATGTAGTTTGTACTACCTCGGAATACATGCCCTGCATTGGAATCCATGCACATTGGGATGTGTCCAAAGCATTGGGATACACACCCATTAAATAGGCCCGGGTCTCCAACTTCCATCCACACATTTGGCAACTTAAATCTATTTATGACGGGATCCCGTTAAATATGGGTGGTTTGGCCTAGCGGTTAAATCATCAACTAATTTAACGAAGGTTGGGGGTTCTATTCCCCACAATCCTTGGCATATCGTTGGTTTTTTATTACATATAGTTATAACCATATGTTATAGATAACATATGTAACCATATGCTCAAAGGGGTTGGATCCAATGGTGGAAAGCGAGGAGTTTTTCACCATTAGGCAAGGTTCAATTCCTGTGAGGGACTAACCTGGAGCCATGGGGGCACCTTGAGGTGGTGTTTGAACATGTGGTTGCACTCAGAGATATCATATTAAATAATATCATGACCCATGCACACATAAGTGGATCAAAGCCCACCCCCGTGTCCTCTAATTTTTAAGGTCCATTGGATGTAGCTTGGGTTGTTGAGAGGAATGATTGTTACCCTCCCCACCCAGGTTCAATTAGTTGTGAGTGACATGTTGTGCCCTTAAATGGGTCTATAGGGTGCTCTTGTTGTTGAGCCCCCAATATTTCAAAAATACTCGTCCTCCCTATGTTCTCTCACCGATTTCGGGTGGGTTTTCCGTGGACGCAGCGAGTACCGATATCCGATGTCGTGAACCACATAAAAAAAAAACATATGTAACCATATGTTATAAATAACATATGTTATAACTGACATACATATAACATACCCCTCCATGGATTTCTTGATAGCCCCTCATGGTATGGTATTGGTCGTGTGGCTATTACATAAACCAAGGCCCGGGGGCTTATCCCTCAACCCCTTTTCCCTACTGAATGAACTGTTACATAAATTTAAATACAATATGTGCCATGTATAGGTTAAGACACAAATGAGGGAGTGATGGTAATGGGGCTTATGTTAAGTCTTGGGAGGTTATCGAGGTCGCGGGTTTGACCCCCATCGACTCCATAACTTTAACATACACTAACCAATATTGGTCAATGGGAGGCTACCACATGGTAGCCTCTCATCGGCTCTCCAATGCCACTTGTTAATGAATGATTGGACCACTTGTGCGCCACTTGTCAACCTGTAATTGGACCACCTAGAGGTACGATCTTCCTAGTCAACTGCCAATAATCATGTGCCACATGTCACCCTTGCAGTGGTGACATGTGTCACCTCTTTTTCCCATGTACTTTGACCTTTGACTTTCTCTTGCCTGACTCAAACTTTTACTGCTCACAACTTTTGCATGCAAACTCTGTTTGACTTTCTGTTTGCGTCCTTGGAAAGATGACAACAAGCTTTACGCATTGATGTCGTTTTCTTGATGATTTAAGACGGTCAAATTTTGAGCATTTATGGATCCTGTGGGACATATGTGAGTGTTCTGGATCCTCCTGGACTTCTGTGAGTGTTCCTTATATCCTCTTGGATCACTTACCATTTCCCTAGTCAAAATAAATGCCTTCCTTTTTTCTGAAATCATATCAAAAGCCTAGGAACTTGTCAAGCCTTTTTCTTCGGTTGAAGGGGGAAAGATTTAAATTTGATATCTCAATGGATGAACACTCCCTATGGTGGTCACCATTCATTCTCAACGAGAGAAAGCATTTGCTCGAAATCGTTGGTTTTCAACCATGCATTTATTTTTCATAAAGGCATAAAGTCTCTCCATGATGTATTCTCTACTGAAACTAGGGAATGGGAATCCTATGTAACTATTGAAAATTACTTTCTAGCTTAAAAATTATAACAAACTATTTTTCAATAAAATTTATCTTCTTATTGCTAATTGTTTGATGTCCAAGCTTGGTGTCATGCAATTGAAGTGATGGTGGAAAAGCTAGGCTTGGGGCTGTAAAAGGCCCTTTATAAATTCAAAGCTTACTGATGGCTATAAGTGGTTGAGTCCGACCTAAAAAATTGATTTAAGGATTAATGAGGTTTGGAGGATCTACTCTAACATAAATACTTGGGTTTATCGGCTTATTGTGATTTGGAAAGTTCCTTTGGAGTTGAAAATGTCATATTTTCTTGGTCACTTATGCAAGGTGACCTTACTACACGAAGAAGAATGTGTCACTTTGTCTTGATTTGATCTTTCTATGATTTCTTTGTCTAGAAAAAATACCTTATGCATATGTTCTACTTTTTTCGTAAGGCTAGGAAGTCTCATGTCTGGGTAGAAAGATTTTGTAAATATTTTTTCTATTCTTAGTTAATGTGGAAAGTTTCCTTGTTGCCAAACAAAATAACCTAGGCAATGGATTTCAACATAGGTTAGCATGGATTGATATCATTTCCATTATGGTCAACTTCGCCAAGGTCCCCTTTTACGATTGCATCTTGGAAGGAAATACCTAGGGTTGCAAGAGATAGGGATGAGCCTACTCTAGTTGAGGATGAAGTGCCTTTGGGAGATCCTGAAGATGTAAGCACCTTTGGCATTAGTAGAGAGGGGGTCATTGTTACCATGCTTGGGGTAATGAACTACAATGAAGGGAGGGAGTTGCAACAATGGTAGATGGAGAGAATTCTAAGGAAGCGTTGAAGGGACCACTTTTTGTGGCTATTAATATCTAGTATAAACCCTAGATATCGCCTTCTTGAAATCTACAAGCACCATTTCATAATGAGTTTATAAAATTATTATTATATTTATATAAAAGAAATTTTTGAAATTAGTATATTAAATTTAATATAACATTTTAAATGAAAAATGTCTTTTCTTTTATTTTAATATATAATGTTATTTTTTACACATTTAACTATTTCTTTTGTTTTAATATATAATGTTATTTTTTTACACTTTACAAACTTGTAACTATTTAACTTAAATAGATATATTAAATTTAATATAACATTTTGTATTTTAATATATAATGTTATTTTTTACACTTTACAAACTTATAACTATTTAACTATTTCTTTTGTTTTAATATATAATGTTATTTTTTACACTTTACAAACTTATAACTATTTAACTTAAATTGGTATATTAAATTTAATATAACATTTTGAAATGAAAAATGTCTTGTCTTTTCGTCTTGTCTTTTCTTTTAATATTTTGTTTTAATATATAATGTTATTTTTTACACTTTACAAACTTATAACTATTTAACTTAAATTGGTATATTAAATTTAATATAACATTTTGAAATGAAAAATGTCTTGTCTTTTCGTCTTGTCTTTTCTTTTAATATATAATGTTCTTTTTATACACTTTACAAACCTGTAATTATTTAACTATTTCTTTTGTTTTAATATATAATATATATATATATATATTTACATGTAACTATTTAACTTATGCTTTTTTAATGTTGAAAATAATAAATAATTTATTAAAATAACAAAATGATTTAGTTGTATTTTTAACTTATGCTTATGTTTTTTTTAATGTTGGAAATAATAAATAATTTATTAAAATAATAAAATGATTTAGTTGTATTTCTTTCTTTACATTTAATGATATATATTTTACTAATGCTTATGTATAGATTATCATTATAAGGATTAAATATCAAAAGTTTTTTTTATGATATATATTTTACTAATACTTATGTATAGATTATCATTATAAGGATTAAATATCAAAAGTTTTTTTTTTCCAAAAAAAAAGCAAATTAAATATCAAACATTACTATATCTAAGTTGTTAATTAAAAAGAAAATTAAAATAACTAATAAATAAATAATACATGGTGATTTGACTCATGATACAGGCTTATGTTAGCCTCCTAAAGGACTATTAATGGAAGGGTCTTTTGCATTTTTATTAGTTGAACTTAATACCACAAGAATAGTAGTAATTATGGTGTGGCAACTATCATCCTTTGTTTAACAAGTATAATACGATGATATTGAATGGTTATATATTTAGCGTATTTATTTTCTTAGTTATTTATATAGAGTCACTTAGCACGATTTGTGTTTTTTACAAAAATTGGGGGATTTTATTTATTAAAAAGGTGTGGTTGAAACCACTGGGTACAAAAAGAAAATCTCCGTTCCTTATAAAGATCTAGCTCATATAAAACATCATCCCATCATATATTCTGCCTTCTCCTCTTACTTAGCCAAATTTTAACACTACTACTGTATTGAAAAGTATAATTTCGGTAGTAAATACCGTTAATACATATACTTAAACAAACATTGACAAAAATAAATCGGAGTGCCACTAACTACCATGTCCATGCTGCATATCGTCATTTCCAAGTTGTCCATGGTCATTCAATATACCTTGGGAATTCATTCTTGGTAGACAAGAGTCACTTAACACGATTGAAAAAGGCCTTGAAACATAATTGATGAATCTTTCCTCAATTTTTTTTTTTTTTTTTTCATCTCATTTTCCAATATACATTTTTATATACCTTCATAATTATAGCTATATATGAATGAATTGATCATTGTTTTTGTTTTACATAACATAAGCTAGTAAATTATATATATATTGATGATGATGATGATGATGATGATTAATGTCCACTAAGACCGAATTGGTCTATCGGACCTTAAGAGGGTAAGTGATTACTTGTGATTCTAATGGTACAGAACATGTGTTTCCTCCTTGGAGGTCACAAGTTCAAATTTGAAGGGGGGTAGGGTATGTACATCTTTGTAGACTAAGTAGTCAAATCTGTAATGTCCCTTCTTACTGTTGTTAGAAGTTCCTCCTCACTGCTGTAATATTCTTAGTGAATTTTGATCTAGGACTTTCGTCAAACAATGTGCGGATATACCCAATTTCCACTGTAAATCCCCTTTTTTGTTTGTAGTAGTTTATTTCTAGGGTAGAGATTTTGTCAAACACTTGGTTGACACACTCAAAACCCACTATAATCAACCCCTGCTACTGCTATTATGTTTTATGATTGTTGTTTGGTTGTGTTTTTATGTGTTTGTTGGCTTATGAGTTTTATCAAACAATTTGCAATATTCCAAATGCATTTGGTACAAGATATATATAACAACAAACAATTAAATGGACAATGACTTAATCAAACAACAAGAATTCTAACCAATCTCATTGCTTTATTAACACTTAAATATGAACTATTACATCAACAATTAACTCACAAATTTGACTTTCAATGCATTAGCAATGGTTGGCTCAATTAGATGGAAAATGATAAAAATGGTTGGGGCTGTAATAATGGTTGAAACCCCACGAGTCTGTTGCCAAGATAACCTCCACACCCAGAACTTGGCTGTCCTAATAATCTTTGACCTCCTTCACTAAGGAAATTACGACCCTCTCAGGAAATACGACTGCCCCATGAAAATTTCGAACCCTTGACAAAGAACTCAACTCAACAATAAGGAAACTCAACCTAACAAGAAGATAATTCGACCCAACAAGGAAAGAACTCGACCAACAAGAGAAGTCATCTCCACAACAAGGAAACTCGACCCAACAAGAATAGATCACGACCCAGCAAGGAAAATTGACCTCCCACAGAAAGAAATCCAACTTTTAATGGATAAACACTATCTCTCCAGGAATATGGTGCCCCACACAACAAAATCAACCTCTACAAATATGGAACTCGACCTCCACTCAACAAATCTTCCTCCAAAGTATAGATCAACCTGCACAAAAATAAATATATCTTCTACAAAACCCAAACTACTGCAAAAGATGGATTAACCTCCTCAACAATGAAAGCAAGTGGAAGATCTCAATGATCTTCCCTCTTAATGACTAGGGTGGAATCTTTCACCACCGAAACTTGATAAGCTAGCGTGGAATATTTCACCACTGAAACCTGATCAACTAAGGTGGAATATTTCACCACTGAAACATATCCAAACAAGAGTTTCACTCCAAACCCCAAAGGCTCCAAGAGCTCTCAAAATCAATATAAAAAATAATCATCAACATAATGAGAGAATGAACTCTCATCTTTATTTTATTTCTTCTTTCACCTTTTTGTTGACCTTTTTACCTGTTTCCCTCAAATCACTTTTTGATTTATTTTTAGTAAAATCACCTTCTTAATTTATTAACCATTTTTACTCCAAAAAATGATTTATTTGACATTAAAACATTTTTGGGCATTGAAAGTCATTTTTTCATCATCTCAACATTTAAAGCTTTTCCTTCCGGTTCCAATGAGCTATTACACTAAGGTGTCCCTCTTAGATAATTTATTAAAATGAAAACTTTAGCAAAATCCATTAAATAATGCTCAATAATACTCCTGAATTACGAGAACGATCAAAATACAACAAAATCGAAATCTGACTGCGCAGGAGGAATCCCAATGATGAAAGTTGATAAATGAACCATTGAAAGCATCATATAACTCCTTTAAACCCCTTGAGCTCACTGGTAACATCCAATTATCCCTCTGATCAAGCCAACACAAACCCATAAAATCATCTCCAACTGTAGATCAAGGGAGCCTGAAAGTGGGGACATTACAAAATCATTGTGTATGGAGTCCCTTGTCCCACAAACAAGGGGGTCCCATACATCAATTTGGTGTTTAGCTAAGTCGTGACCCTAAAAATATATTATTATTATTATTATCTTTGGAGGTTATTCCTTTCCTATATGCTAAATCTTATCTTTGCATATTGTCTTTTGTTTGCTTTCTATAATGGTAATATTTTTATTAGGGACGACTGGAGTAGGGGGAATTATATGTGATCTCAAGGGCCAAAATGAAGTATAGTTTGCTTGGGGATTGTGAGTTTCCACCAACAATGAAGCAAAGGCCATGACTGTCTTTCAAGGTTTGTGCATGCTCAAAGAAAAGGGTAACAATGTTGTGATGATAGTGGGGTATTCCTCCATCATCATTAGATCCCTATCTATGCAGATTGCCCCTTGAAATATTGGTCTAATTCGTCCCATTCAAAGATCCATAAACTTCACCAATCTAGAGTTTTTCCAAGTGTTAAGATCACAAAACAAAAATGTAAATCACCAAGCCAATATTGGTGTCGACATTAATGAAGGTATATTAGTCACTAATGGTGGGGGCACAATATTCAAAGCCATCCCATGACATGAATCAAATGAAATTCGAGAAGCTTCCTTTTGAATAGGTGTAAATGCATGCAAGTTGGAATGACAAAGGAATTAAATCCCACATTCCTCATTGTTAAATCTCCGCTAGCACATGAGATAATAAGGTGTACAAAGATAGGATTGCTTCTTGCATATGGGTTCTTATCTTGAGTTTTAAAGGTGAGTCTCTCAATGTTGCTCATTCATTTATGGCTTGGTTCTTGTTGTAGTGCTAAGGAAAGAAGGGAAACTCACAATCATGAAGGGCAAGGAGAGGCTTTGTTTGTTGTAAAATTGATCAACCCTCTAGCTTGAATAGTTTGCATTTGTTGCGAGTTAGGGGGGATCATAGCTCACTATCACTATGCAAGAAATTGTTGTGCGTTATGTGAGTTGGCATTAGTGAAACAAGAGATAAAATGATGTGAAAGAGAGTTTTCAAAGGTACAAAGTTTGATGGTGAATACTTCTGGAAAAGAAACAAATGGGAAGAAGATTGGAATGAGAGGTTGCAAATTAAGATTAGGGAGAAAGGCATAAGCATGATGGAGATGAAGGTGTTTATGCACTCACAATGACAAAGAATTTAGAGTTGGATGCAATGCTACGATCTCTAGTATCTTAGGTTGAAAAAGTGGTGGAGCACTTATGTATTCTTCTTATTGTTTTGATGTCTCCTCTAGTTTCCATGACCATTCAAGAATCCTCCTTCATCGTTTCCATTGGGGTTAAAGAAGAACCATGGATATTGTGGGATGACCTCCTTCTAGCTTGTCATTTGCTATGAATGAAGCTCACCCTCTGGGATAACCAAACATGGAAAAAGGCATAGGCAACACTGCTATGGAGAATTTGGTGGAGCTAGTAGAAATTGTCTACAAGGACCTCCTTTAATTTTTTTTTTCCAAGTTTAGTTATGTTTTGTTATGTTATCTTACATGTGCATTACTTTGTAAGGTAATATATTTCCTAGATATGCAGAAATAGCTTTAAAATAGGCTAGGCTACGATGGATTTTTGAAAAAAACCATATAATTTTGGTTGAATGCTTCGATCTAAATTCTATAAATTTTATATCACAAGACTATTCAATTTAATTAAAAATTCCTTTTTAATATAAATATAATTGTATCTATATATATTAATTATATTATATTTAAGTATATGTTGTTGTTATTATTATTATAATACATGAAATAATGATATTTAATGTATACATTTAGAATTTTAAAAAATATTGTTTACTTGGATTGTTTTATTAAGAAATCCATCTTAATTGAGTATTTTTAACTTTATTACATATTTGCCAACATTCCAAAAAAGCGCATATCAGAATGGATTGGACAACTCAAAAACATAACGATACAAAGCCAAAGAGATCCACTGAGCCATAAGAACCAAGTAATCTACATATCACAGGAAGGGGAAATTTTGCTAAAAGCTTGCTTTTGCATTTGGATGGGCAAAGCTTTAGATCTGTATTATGCTTGTGAACCATGAAAGGGTGTCATATTCGCTTTACACATAAACACGAAAGTGAAGTTTAAAAATTCAAAGCAAGTTAATACAACGGGATGTTGATAAAAATAGACATTGACCAAAGAACATAGAGTCAATGCGACTACAAAGGGAAACCCCAACATCAATACATACTTCTCCCAATAAAACTGACACAAAATACACAACTAGTTTTGTCTTTCCCTCCCTCTGCGTTAGGATGGATGCCAGACTGAAGGACCCTCTGACAGATCATACTCTTCATTCAGTGACTAGCACTTCTCTGTATTCTCTTCTTACGGTATTTCCAAGCTACTTGTATGCAACCTGCTGCCCACGTCCTCCAGTAAGGTGACTCATATCTGTATCATAGCAATATTTTTGTCGGTGATCAGGCATAGTATGTCTAGAACAGATCCACGCAAAAACAAAACTGGTTGGTTATGAAAAAGAAATTTAATCTCTAAGCTCCAAATTCAAATCTAAATACCACCTTATAGCTCCTTGAACTCGTGGGTTCCGTAGTAGGCGGCTGAAAAGTCTTGTGACCTCTTCCAAGTCAGCAGCCTGAAGAGAAAATGCTTCTACACTGCCTGCACAACGGACTGTTCTACTAGAAATTGCTCTTTGGCCAGTTCGTCCGAACTTCTTGATGCCTGCTATCAATGGGAATTGAAGAAAACAACAAATGTTAATTCCTGTTTTACACGATATTATCCTTCCGGCAGAGCATGTGAAAAACTTGTAGCATTCTCATTTTGTCAACAAACAACAGACCAGAAAGGCTTCTCAGGGAGGTGAACCGAGATCCCATTTCTTTATCATTTGACCTGCGTTGTACAACATGGACTCTCTAGTAGCTTCGCAATAGACAAGGCATGGCAAGCTTCAATCCAGAAGTTAATCATTATACATATGTACTGAGAGAAAAAACGCCGTAAAAGGGTACACAGATACTGAAAAAGGAAGCAATAGAAAATACACATATCTAGATAACGCCCAAACTGTGTTACGTATGGGAAAAAGACATTAAACTAATGTAAAACTAAAGAGCTCCACAGCAGAGACGTAATGTATAGATATATGCCGCCTTACATAGTAACGTCACAAGTTCTGTCTGCTTACATCTATTTACCACTGCCACTCTCCTCCGTTGCAATAAAGGTTAAAAGAGTAAATAGATCTAAAGGAGTCGTCCAGTGAAAAGAGTAAATCAGTCTCACAAAAGTTACAAGTGAGCTTTGATACGAATGTCAAGGAGGTTAAGTTGATTCAAATATAATAGAATTGATTAAGCTAGAAGATATAAATGATATAAAGTCAAATGTGGACACCAAAGAGACCATGCTCAAAATAAAGGCATGA
>SNQJ01S0084555.1:6689-21919 GCA_010110895.2 Picea sitchensis | reverse complement strand
ACGACCCTCGTAACCTCGCGAGTGCCTCCTGAATGATTCCGACCGTTGAATTCCTTAAAACTTTAAGCGCTATACTCGACGCGACTTGGTTAATCTCCAATTACCCATCAAGCGTTGTTCCGCTGAAAAATAAAATGCCCGCTCGCTTGATTTTAAGTCCGAAAAGGACTTCTTTTATGTGCTGCGCTTGGGCGCTCCTCGAGCAACCTGCAGACCTGTGTATCCCGATGCCGAAGACAAGTAATGTTGCTAACACCCTCCATTCTTTTTTCTGACAACTACCAAGTTAGAACACCAAGAGTGTCTTGTTGGAGCAATAATGTCGGTTGCCAACATCTATTGAAGTTCCTTTTGAACCATGGGAGCTAACTTGGGGTTTATTTTCCTTAACTTCTGACGAAAAGGCTTTGTATCTTTCTTGAGGGGGATAGTGTGTTGAAACTTGAAATACATCTTCTCGATATGCTTTAAGTTCATCATATGTAAAAGAAAACACATCCCTATACTCATGGACAAGATTTATTATTTCTTTTCTTTTTTTTCTGAGGTACATTTTCCAATTTTTATCATTTTAAGATCCTCATTGGTTCCAATGTTTACTTCAATGTAATCACCAGGTTTTATTGTTTCTTTCTTTTTATAGCTATCATGCCTATCAAAAATCAGTTCCAACTTCATGAGACCTTTGGGCGTAGGATTTTCAAAGTGCTCTTCCTCTTCTTCCTTGTACTCATGCCCTTCTTCCTTATAACCAACCTTGAAACCTGAAAACTCTTGCAAATTATTCATAAATCTAATTATCTGTTTGTCATCGTTGAAGAATTGCCAATGACCCATATTATCTGGAACTCATGGTCGAAAAATGATTTCCATTTTTCCTTGACCACTTAACATTTCTTCTGAACGCTGAAAAGTAGATGCTGAAACTACTAGCTTGTTTGCTAAACTATTGTGCTCTCTGGGGATAGATATAAGATCTAAGGCATCAAAAAGTTCCATAGTATCCCAGAATGCATTTTTGTACTTCTTTAGTCTCTCACTCTGACATGCAAACTTATTTTTTACTTGGAGAATTACTAAGTCAGAATCACCTTTGATATTTAGAGCTTTGATTCCCATATCCTTAGCAATCTCTAATCCTAGTAAGAGTGCCT
Organism: Picea sitchensis; assembly: GCA_010110895.2. NCBI lineage: Eukaryota > Viridiplantae > Streptophyta > Pinopsida > Pinales > Pinaceae > Picea > Picea sitchensis. Next base: position 20,765 of record SNQJ01S0084555.1, on the reverse strand, counting down.
CATATTCAGCCACATTATTAATTGCCTCAAATTCCAATTTGAAAGGAAAGTAGTATGATTGTTTAGATGGAGAAGTAAGAACAATTCCTGCTCTTTTACCAGACCTAGAGTGTGCCCCATCAAAATGCATTTTCCAGACTTCATCAATTTTCTCTTCTTTGAACTTTTCTTTTACTAGTGCAAGAAAATTGGAACAGATTGAATAATTGCCAATGTCACTCATTTGATAAATAAACTCATTCATAGGTTCCTTGGGATCTTCCATATGGAATTTCCTTTCTTTTTTCCTATAAAGATTCACAAATGAGTTTTTAGAGGAAGGAATAGTAGCATAAGTCAAATCCATTTGTAGGGTGCCTCCCATTGTTGCAGCCCACTTTCTAGATAGAACCATACCCCACAGAGAGAGACTTAAAACTTCTAAAATCACGTTTTCCAAGGCAATGATTTTATTTCTCCAATGCAATAATAAATGACTAATGCTCTTAATAATTGGGTTAATGGGGTCATGCAAAGAAAGAGCTAGAGAAGCTACCTCCCTGGGGGTGTAAACCCTCTTACTTCCCAAGGAAAGTTTCTCTAGCTAGGGTTTAAGCTAAGAGGGTGTATGCCTTTATACTTCTCTTAGCAAACCCTTGTTTAACCAATAATATGAAGCATAAAATGATGAAGACTATGGTGAGGGTGTATGCCCTTATACTTCCCTCCTAGCTCCTAGCACAATAACCTTGACTTGAAAAAAATGATAGCATGAAAGTAAAAACCATACCAATTTCAAGAAAAAAATGCTAAGATAATCCACCACAATAGCAAGAGAGAAGCCTTCCAAGGCTAGCGCACCACTTCCATCAACCATTACATCAAGAGATAACCATAAACAAGAGCCAAGAGAGACAATTTGCCAAAGATAGCGAAAATTTCAGACCAAGTACTTCTCACAAGAGGGAGAGTTATGTTAAAATGAGATCTTATGATCTCTTATTTATACAAAATGTCACCAAGGTGACTTGTCCACATATTTAGGGGTAAACCACAAGACTAGGGGTCAACAACCCTAATCTTTCCCCCTTTACAAAGTAATTCATTTAAAATTCACTTTTTCACATAAGAAAACCCTAATTTAGACGAACGTCACCCCTTTAGGGGACGTTTTGGCACTAAAAGAGGTCGTTGGTGATGGAGGAGAGTGGAGAGGCTTCCCAAAGCCACATGTCAAGCATCAAGACCACTTCCTTCATGATCCCTTCAAAACATCCTTGTGCCAATGCATGTCACCTCACCACCAAGCCCTAACCCCCCTAGGTGACGTCATGCCTCTAGATGTGACGTTTTTCCTCTCCTAGGAAAAACGTTTGGCATGTGGGGGCTAGGATACATCATCCAAGTCATATTTAAGACCTTCTGATCTTTTTCATTCAGCACGCGGGCCCTTGGCATCCACCTGTGGGCTTCAAGCCCCATGGAAGCCCAAGGTAGTCTTGTTCTTCCAAAACTGTCCACCAACTAGGTCCTACAGAGACAAATAAGCACGCCCTCCAAGGATCTCAAGTCATAACATCATGATAATTGAATCCAATCATTAAATGAGCCACCTAAGCATGTGTATCAAAGATCACTATATCAAACAATTAATTGCTCAAAGACATTATGTGACTTGTCAAGCTTGAATATGGGAGGGTTGACAAGGTGTCCTATTGGGTAGATCTTTCCCTGGGTCAAGGAAATTTTCCAAGAGATCCCTCTCTAAGCCATGTAAAGTGGGTGAGGTGGTTGGGGTCAAGACTCAATGGGCATAGGGATCATGACATACAAGGGGTCGTAGTGTCTCATTCATGGGTTCCTTTGTAGAGGGTGTGTGGTACCTTCATCTGCAATGCACTTTTTCCAAGCCCATTATTTTCCATTCTTTCATAATTTTAAGGAAAGGTTGAAGGACACTACCCTGGCGTGGTGTCCAGATAATGGCAATGCCACACACAAACACCTAGTGGAAATGAGAAGGTTGGCTCGTGATGAGACCCCCTTTCTCTCATCCATGCAACTGGGATCCATTACCCTGGCTTGGTGACCAAATGATGGTAATGTCATACCACTAAATATTCATGGACGTGATAGGCCAGCTCGTGATGAGACATCATATCCTTCAACTAACCTTTTAAGCATTTTTAATCATATTTCATTGTGGGTCCCCATTTACTCAAAGATAAGCGTTTCATTGCCTTCTTAGGTGATCCCTGGGCGAAGCATCTAGAAGGTTCATACATAGGATTTTATCTTTTACCCAACATCAATCCCTCTGGGCCTTCAGCCCCTTCTTCCCATAGAATGAGGGAGTTGCCCTTCTTGGGTCAATACACCCTAAAATCCCAAGAGATAAGGAAATAGGGGGGAATAGTAATGGAAAGTGGCAAGTATGGTCGGGAACGGTACGATGGATCTTCAAGGGATTTCCTAGTAGCAAACCCATCCCCAAGGAAGACCACTTACTAGGACACAATGTCAACCACCAAGGTGAAGCAGAGTAAAAGGCATAATGTCCAAGCATATATCATCAAATCTAGAACAATCTAAGATACAACATACTCAAATGGCTTAAATATTGAAATGATGCTTACCATAATACTGACTTGTACCTCATGGAGCAAGGCCCACTGCCTTCCAGAAGCCAACTAATGTGGTGGATGCCATCTGGAAATCTGCAACCATCTGTGGCGGTGAGGAGGGTCTCCATCTGTGCAAAAAGATATTGTTGGTCATGTAGTCTCTCGACACTCCATATCTGCAACCTAAGGACCTCGAGACATAATCTCCTTAGTTATCCACAAAAAGGGGATAACAGGTAGCATCAAGGGTTTAACAGTATTGTCCAAGTTTTGTGAAGCTTTCAGGATCTCAACACATTGGAGGATTGGTGGAGCTTGTTGCATCTAACATTTCTTCCAAATCTTCAAGACAATTCCCTCTTCATTCCACCAAAAGGACCCCATTTCCCAAGGAGTTCCAAGATCAAGATTTTCTATCTCTCCTTCATAAAAGTCTCGCATTCTTTTGGTTACTTTTATTGGCATGCTCTAGTTAGATCTAAGTTTGAATTTAAAAGTTTAGATTTAGTTCTTTTGTTATTGCATGCATGCTTACTTAGATCTAGATCCAATTTTCTATATCTAAAAGCTAAATCTAAAGTAGAAGTTTCACTTTTTGCAAGTTCTTTTATCTAAGATTTTAAAGCGCATAAAGTGATTATTTTAAAGAGCAATTTCATTGTATAATAAACCTATTTAGTGTCATTTGTTTGCTGTTTTGGGACAGCAAACAAAAGTCACTAAAAAGAGCTCTCATTTAGTTTAGTTATATTGTTGAAAATCGTCAATTTTTTTTATTTTTTCTACTTAGAAATTTTCTGCAAGTTTGGGCTTTAACGTTTATGATCCAAGGCACTTCTAAACTGTCTTTTGGGTGCATTTGATCTCTATTACTTGTTTTTTTTAGCAGGTTGCTCAATAAACAAGGGGAGACTTTGCCGTATTTTGGTAGAATCGAAGCATCGAGGACCCCCAGAAGCACTCGTTTGAAGACTAAACAATTTAAAACCTTGTAATACTTGTAGATCTTCATTTATAAAGGATCACAAGCCCACCCAAAAAGAAAGCATTGTAATCCTCATAATAAAATAAGTGGGCCACATAGTCCCCACTTTTCTTTTCCCCCTAGGGGGAACCGGTGTTGTGGTTTGATCATTTTCATGGTTTGCTTTTGTTCAAGTTTTGCAATTTCACATCTAAAGACAAACTAAAAGTAACCTTAAAATCTATCGTAAGCACCACAATCTTTAGTTTAGTTTTCCTTTTGCAAAGTAGTGACTAGTTGCTAGTTTAGTTTCAATTTCATTTTTTTTTTATTTTCGCAAATTTCATTTTCTTGCAAATAAACCAATCCCCTCAGCTCCCCTAAGTAAGCTTTACCTAGAAAAGGGGCTGGACAGTGTGGATTTAGTAATTATATAATCATTTTATTTTATTTCAATTTCAAAGTTGGCAAATAAACCCACCCCCTCAGCGTAGCTCAATCTGGGGAACTCATTAGAACCGGGGTTTGTCAGTGCGGATACAATTTAATTAGGGAAACCTTTTAAGTTGCTACTACTTTAATTGGGAACCGCATAGAGATAATGTGTGAAGTGAGATGGGAACTTTGAGATCTAGGTTCTCCCCGTTTTGGACATCCGACATCTCTATTGAACTTGTTGGTGAAGTCATTTGGGCTTCAGAAAGTTCTCAGCAAATTCCAATTAGAGGAAATAGCCTCTTAAAGGCCAAATCTATCATAGTTTTATTTCAGCGACACTTTGCACACATCGCACTAGTCACTTTCATAGTCACCCCACATTAAACAATTCTTAATAAAATTTACAGCAACACTTGCAATCTACAACAACGTTTAACATCTTGCAGCAATTCATTATATGTGGCACTGGTCTATACTATATATTTTGCCTATCATTTTATTTCAAGTACCTATATCCTTTTTCAAGTAAGTTGTATATTTCGTGCAAGTATCTTGAATGCTTTATTTTCCTTCATAAGCAATCTAATTTATATGTCATATATGCTGCTAGTGTAATTTCAATTATATGATGTTATTGTAATCTCATTTATATCTTGTTCTTGTTGTTGCATTAAAACTCCTAGATTCTATTTCTTGTTCTTAGATCAGATCAAGCCTTAAATTAATTTTCTTTAGGGACTACCCCCCTTGGCTTCGCTAGGAGTTGGCCTAGACGGAGGAGTCAAGGATCAAGTGACAGCACCTTGACTTGAAACTTTCCCCCAAGGACATACCGAGTGGATTGAAAGTTTTTCTACATTAACCCGAGGTGTGTATAAAGGCGGCAACACTTCCAAAGGCCTCCAAGTGTGGCACTCCCCCAATATGTGTAATGAAACCCTAGATCTAGGGTTTAAAGCCTCCTAGTTCTCCTCGAATGTGGAAGTGTAGCGCCCCAAGGTGAGACATCCTCTCATGCAAAGACCAAGTAAAACACTGATGAGGTGGCATGTGTGGCATCATGAGTGAGAAGTCCTCCAATAAATGTGTGTAAAGGTGTGAAAAGAGGCCTCAATAGGTAGGTGGAGTGCTCCATCAATGATCATGAATAACGTAACCAACAAGCCCTCAAGAGTGGATGCTATCAATAATAATGCATGGATATAAGTGCAAACAACCTCCTCAAGTGAACATCCTCCTTCATCTAGGGTTTGAATGAAGTCAAGCCTCCAAAGATAGCATGTGTGAGGTTTCCAAGATAAACATCCCATCAATAAGGCATGGAAGAGTGTTCAATGTGGCCTTTGATGGTGGATGTCCTCCTCAAATCAAGTGCCAAGAAAGTGAATCCATGAAACAAGGCATATGAAGAACACATGTGAAATCAATGCTCAACTAACTCCATGAAGAAAGGGGGTGGCCCCTCATCAACCAATGAAATAGACCATCCCTCAACATGTGTGCAAGATACTCCTCCAAAGTAGGCATATGTCAACAATAATGCATGAGAAGGTGTGCAAGGTGGAGCGCTCAACCATAAGGCATAGAAAAGTATTCAACAAACCACTCAACCTCAAGGTCCAAGATGTAACAACCTTCCATAAGTGTGCCAAGGGATAGCTCCATAAAGCAAGGGATCAATCCATTATGGAATAATGTGCAATATGCTAGATCCGTGGAGGAGAGATTCAAAACAAGCCATGTATCACCATCAATCCATATGCCAAGTCATCCACATGCTCAACCAATTCATCAAGAAGGGGGACGACCTGATCAAGGATGTATCAAGTGTATGAAGTGCCTCCACATATGAGCCAAAGAAGGGGGGTGCCCCACATAGGACCATGATCCACCTCATAAGCAACTTATCCATACGTTTAAAAGATCCATAAGAGCTAGGGTGTTAGAGTAGTGGGCCTCTAACCATGTTAATACCCACTCATCAAAGTAATAAAACATATGAAAAAGAGGGGCATATGCCAAGTGCTCTATGCCATGATGATGCCAACCAAATGAAGATGCCAATACGATAACAACCTAGCCCAAAAGTGCTAGGGTGTTCCTCTACTAGGTTCATGTATGAATGGAACCACCTATCATGAAGCACTAGTGCATACAAGATATCCATGACTATATCACCAATACTACACCATAGCATCAAAGGAGCATCACTCTACAAAATGAAAGCACAACCCTCTAATCAAGCACATGTATCCTTGAATGTGTGTACCTCCAAGCCATCCAAAGCTCCATCAACCTGTAAACCTGCCTTTGTGATAAAAATCACAAGAGTAGTGAAAAACATTCACTAGTGTGGGGTGACGGAGTCCATATTCACACTTAGGTAAAAATGTAATCTGCATTATATAATTCTTCTATGCAACTTGATCTCACAGTGCATCACACCAAAATAAGACAATTACTTTGAATCTCAATTCTGTGCTTTTATTTTTCCCAAGATTCATGGAGGTTTAACTTGAATTTGTTATGACAGGTACGCATTTTTACTGTTATGGATGATCAAGTACTGGATGCTATTTGTGAACGGTTAAGGCAGCGCCTTTATATAGATGGAAGTGAAATTCTACGGATAGACTATCCTATAGATAAAATGATTTTTATTGTGCGGGGAAACTTGGTAAGCACTGGCAAAGATTCTGGTTCAGTTAATCTTTCTGGAGGAGACATATGTGGTGAAGAACTCCTTACATGGTGCCTTGAGCACACTCCACTACAGAAAAGTAAGGATTTTTATTTTTATGTTCTTGTATTAAAGCCATACAGTATAGTCTCTCTTTACCATTTTTGTGTTCTCTTTTTTGTTGTAAAAAAAAAATTCACCTGCATTAGATACAATTCCAGCTTGAAGAACTTGTTAAGGATTAGTAATATTTTTACGAAAGCTATAAACCCTTCTAATACAATTTAGGCAACTTCGACTTTTCAAGCATGAAACATTTAACAGAAAACGAGCTTTTGGCATTCTCATCATAGCACTCCCCAGGAAATAGAGAGGCTAGTGGTCTAAGAGCGTGGCCTCCCCTAACCCTTCAACAAACCTAACTCTATTGCAATAGAAAAAGAAGATATTTTTACCAGAAAGCATGGATCAATCTAGTCTTCTGAGTACCTTTACATTGCCCTTTCGAAAGTTGGACTAGGTAAGCCAAAGCTCACTTGAATCTTTCTTCTTAATTTATTTGGTCATACAACCCAAGCCAACCCTTGGGTGCATTCCAGGGTATCTTCTCCCCATGAGGCATTTAGACAAGTAACATTGCTTCCTTACCTTCCTAAGCATCCACATGTTGAAGTCCCTGTAGAGAAGCCAATAGGCTTCAAAGAGCTCGCCTGCTATCCATCTATAAAACGGGGCTCTTTCTTCAGCATCACTGGATATGTAGATATTAGCCAAACCCAACATGTGCCCATCCTAACTCAGCATTATTCATACCAACCTTTAGGTAGGGTCAATGCCCCAATCCGTGGTAGGCGAGACAAGTTGGGGTAACACAAGGGTCACAACCCTGCCTTTACCCTCCTGCATGGACATGAAAATGGCTGAAGTTGGCTAGATATAGCTAAGTGCATCCTTTCGCAAAAATCCCAGAAACTTTTACTTCTTACAGTCACAAATTTGCAAGAATTTGAAACTGGGACCGAATCTTGCAAACCATTATTTTTCTGCAGGGGTTAATGAGGTCCATATTATCTTCATCAACATTCTCACCCATTCTAGCTAGGACTTTGAAAGTGTTCAAAGTTATTGGATCCTTTAGAGCAGTGACAAAAATCTTTTAGGGTGTGAACTCTTTTGTCTTATTTGATTTTTTTATTTCATATTTTTGAAGTATTTCCCACAAAATTACAAAAAAAAGCAAAGTCTAGGATTTCTAAAATTGCAGTTCTATATTTAATTTGTCCCACCAATCAATCTTTTTGTTTTATAAACCTAAAAATGAAACCCTGTTTTTATTAGCTTGCACTTGAGATAAAATTTTAATGAACTCAAAATTAATTTCTGATGTTTGACCATATACAAATTTTATGTGTTTTCTTTTTATTTCCTCTTTTATTTATTATTAACTTTTTTTTTTTTAAATTCCTACTTATTTTCATTTAAAACAATGCAGATAATTACAATTTGGAAATTTTTTGAATAAATTTCAAAATAGGAAATTGTAGGAACTAGTCCCGGCTCAGGAGATGTCCCTAATCATTAATGCAACAATCAATATACATAGATAGATAGAGGCCTTTCAAGTAAATGACATCATATATTGCTTGTGTATATAAATATTTGGACTGATTTTCGTGCTGCAAGACAACAAGGCTCGTCCTTCAGGGCTATTTCTTATTTCTAAAATCTCGAACATATATTCATTGTTGTAAATGAACTCCTATCCATGCATGATGCATCCATCCATTTGTATGACTCCACTTTTCCACTTTGAGGGCTGGGACAGAATGATCCATGTTGACCTACATATGGACCCATGATACTTAAAAGGCCTACGAGACATGAGCCCTAGGGATGTAAAACACACAATGGTCAAAGCAAGGATGAACATATTACTTCGTGTGAATTATTTGACACAATTCTCTCTATATATATATATTTATTTATTTATATTTGCCAGATTTTTGGAAGACTCATTCCAGATTTGTCCTTGTTTCACTAACTCGGGTATTCTCATCACATTTTGAACAAGTTATATTTAGTAAATTGTACAATACCTTTTGTCTTTACAGGCATAACTGAGAGTATATTGAGCTTATGGCAGTTACCCCACCTAGGAATGATATTTTTGTCACTTGTAATTTGAGGGTTGATGTGAGACCTGGATTAGGAGATGAGGACCTTACCAAATCTTTCCCAACTCATGCCTTTATTTTGAGCATGGTCTCTTTGGTGTCCACATTTGACTTTATATCATTTATATCTTCTAGCTTAATCAATTCTATTATATTTGAATCAACTTAACCTCCTTGACATTCGTATCAAAGCTCACTTGTAACTTTTGTGAGACTGATTTACTCTTTTCACTGGACGACTCCTTTAGATCTATTTACTCTTTTAACCTTTATTGCAACGGAGGAGAGTGGCAGTGGTAAATAGATGTAAGCAGACAGAACTTGTGACGTTACTATGTAAGGCGGCATATATCTATACATTACGTCTCTGCTGTGGAGCTCTTTAGTTTTACATTAGTTTAATGTCTTTTTCCCATACGTAACACAGTTTGGGCGTTATCTAGATATGTGTATTTTCTATTGCTTCCTTTTTCAGTATCTGTGTACCCTTTTACGGCGTTTTTTCTCTCAGTACATATGTATAATGATTAACTTCTGGATTGAAGCTTGCCATGCCTTGTCTATTGCGAAGCTACTAGAGAGTCCATGTTGTACAACGCAGGTCAAATGATAAAGAAATGGGATCTCGGTTCACCTCCCTGAGAAGCCTTTCTGGTCTGTTGTTTGTTGACAAAATGAGAATGCTACAAGTTTTTCACATGCTCTGCCGGAAGGATAATATCGTGTAAAACAGGAATTAACATTTGTTGTTTTCTTCAATTCCCATTGATAGCAGGCATCAAGAAGTTCGGACGAACTGGCCAAAGAGCAATTTCTAGTAGAACAGTCCGTTGTGCAGGCAGTGTAGAAGCATTTTCTCTTCAGGCTGCTGACTTGGAAGAGGTCACAAGACTTTTCAGCCGCCTACTACGGAACCCACGAGTTCAAGGAGCTATAAGGTGGTATTTAGATTTGAATTTGGAGCTTAGAGATTAAATTTCTTTTTCATAACCAACCAGTTTTGTTTTTGCGTGGATCTGTTCTAGACATACTATGCCTGATCACCGACAAAAATATTGCTATGATACAGATATGAGTCACCTTACTGGAGGACGTGGGCAGCAGGTTGCATACAAGTAGCTTGGAAATACCGTAAGAAGAGAATACAGAGAAGTGCTAGTCACTGAATGAAGAGTATGATCTGTCAGAGGGTCCTTCAGTCTGGCATCCATCCTAACGCAGAGGGAGGGAAAGACAAAACTAGTTGTGTATTTTGTGTCAGTTTTATTGGGAGAAGTATGTATTGATGTTGGGGTTTCCCTTTGTAGTCGCATTGACTCTATGTTCTTTGGTCAATGTCTATTTTTATCAACATCCCGTTGTATTAACTTGCTTTGAATTTTTAAACTTCACTTTCGTGTTTATGTGTAAAGCGAATATGACACCCTTTCATGGTTCACAAGCATAATACAGATCTAAAGCTTTGCCCATCCAAATGCAAAAGCAAGCTTTTAGCAAAATTTCCCCTTCCTGTGATATGTAGATTACTTGGTTCTTATGGCTCAGTGGATCTCTTTGGCTTTGTATCGTTATGTTTTTGAGTTGTCCAATCCATTCTGATATGCGCTTTTTTGGAATGTTGGCAAATATGTAATAAAGTTAAAAATACTCAATTAAGATGGATTTCTTAATAAAACAATCCAAGTAAACAATATTTTTTAAAATTCTAAATGTATACATTAAATATCATTATTTCATGTATTATAATAATAATAACAACAACATATACTTAAATATAATATAATTAATATATATAGATACAATTATATTTATATTAAAAAGGAATTTTTAATTAAATTGAATAGTCTTGTGATATAAAATTTATAGAATTTAGATCGAAGCATTCAACCAAAATTATATGGTTTTTTTCAAAAATCCATCGTAGCCTAGCCTATTTTAAAGCTATTTCTGCATATCTAGGAAATATATTACCTTACAAAGTAATGCACATGTAAGATAACATAACAAAACATAACTAAACTTGGAAAAAAAAAATTAAAGGAGGTCCTTGTAGACAATTTCTACTAGCTCCACCAAATTCTCCATAGCAGTGTTGCCTATGCCTTTTTCCATGTTTGGTTATCCCAGAGGGTGAGCTTCATTCATAGCAAATGACAAGCTAGAAGGAGGTCATCCCACAATATCCATGGTTCTTCTTTAACCCCAATGGAAACGATGAAGGAGGATTCTTGAATGGTCATGGAAACTAGAGGAGACATCAAAACAATAAGAAGAATACATAAGTGCTCCACCACTTTTTCAACCTAAGATACTAGAGATCGTAGCATTGCATCCAACTCTAAATTCTTTGTCATTGTGAGTGCATAAACACCTTCATCTCCATCATGCTTATGCCTTTCTCCCTAATCTTAATTTGCAACCTCTCATTCCAATCTTCTTCCCATTTGTTTCTTTTCCAGAAGTATTCACCATCAAACTTTGTACCTTTGAAAACTCTCTTTCACATCATTTTATCTCTTGTTTCACTAATGCCAACTCACATAACGCACAACAATTTCTTGCATAGTGATAGTGAGCTATGATCCCCCCTAACTCGCAACAAATGCAAACTATTCAAGCTAGAGGGTTGATCAATTTTACAACAAACAAAGCCTCTCCTTGCCCTTCATGATTGTGAGTTTCCCTTCTTTCCTTAGCACTACAACAAGAACCAAGCCATAAATGAATGAGCAACATTGAGAGACTCACCTTTAAAACTCAAGATAAGAACCCATATGCAAGAAGCAATCCTATCTTTGTACACCTTATTATCTCATGTGCTAGCGGAGATTTAACAATGAGGAATGTGGGATTTAATTCCTTTGTCATTCCAACTTGCATGCATTTACACCTATTCAAAAGGAAGCTTCTCGAATTTCATTTGATTCATGTCATGGGATGGCTTTGAATATTGTGCCCCCACCATTAGTGACTAATATACCTTCATTAATGTCGACACCAATATTGGCTTGGTGATTTACATTTTTGTTTTGTGATCTTAACACTTGGAAAAACTCTAGATTGGTGAAGTTTATGGATCTTTGAATGGGACGAATTAGACCAATATTTCAAGGGGCAATCTGCATAGATAGGGATCTAATGATGATGGAGGAATACCCCACTATCATCACAACATTGTTACCCTTTTCTTTGAGCATGCACAAACCTTGAAAGACAGTCATGGCCTTTGCTTCATTGTTGGTGGAAACTCACAATCCCCAAGCAAACTATACTTCATTTTGGCCCTTGAGATCACATATAATTCCCCCTACTCCAGTCGTCCCTAATAAAAATATTACCATTATAGAAAGCAAACAAAAGACAATATGCAAAGATAAGATTTAGCATATAGGAAAGGAATAACCTCCAAAGATAATAATAATAATAATATATTTTTAGGGTCACGACTTAGCTAAACACCAAATTGATGTATGGGACCCCCTTGTTTGTGGGACAAGGGACTCCATACACAATGATTTTGTAATGTCCCCACTTTCAGGCTCCCTTGATCTACAGTTGGAGATGATTTTATGGGTTTGTGTTGGCTTGATCAGAGGGATAATTGGATGTTACCAGTGAGCTCAAGGGGTTTAAAGGAGTTATATGATGCTTTCAATGGTTCATTTATCAACTTTCATCATTGGGATTCCTCCTGCGCAGTCAGATTTCGATTTTGTTGTATTTTGATCGTTCTCGTAATTCAGGAGTATTATTGAGCATTATTTAATGGATTTTGCTAAAGTTTTCATTTTAATAAATTATCTAAGAGGGACACCTTAGTGTAATAGCTCATTGGAACCGGAAGGAAAAGCTTTAAATGTTGAGATGATGAAAAAATGACTTTCAATGCCCAAAAATGTTTTAATGTCAAATAAATCATTTTTTGGAGTAAAAATGGTTAATAAATTAAGAAGGTGATTTTACTAAAAATAAATCAAAAAGTGATTTGAGGGAAACAGGTAAAAAGGTCAACAAAAAGGTGAAAGAAGAAATAAAATAAAGATGAGAGTTCATTCTCTCATTATGTTGATGATTATTTTTTATATTGATTTTGAGAGCTCTTGGAGCCTTTGGGGTTTGGAGTGAAACTCTTGTTTGGATATGTTTCAGTGGTGAAATATTCCACCTTAGTTGATCAGGTTTCAGTGGTGAAATATTCCACGCTAGCTTATCAAGTTTCGGTGGTGAAAGATTCCACCCTAGTCATTAAGAGGGAAGATCATTGAGATCTTCCACTTGCTTTCATTGTTGAGGAGGTTAATCCATCTTTTGCAGTAGTTTGGGTTTTGTAGAAGATATATTTATTTTTGTGCAGGTTGATCTATACTTTGGAGGAAGATTTGTTGAGTGGAGGTCGAGTTCCATATTTGTAGAGGTTGATTTTGTTGTGTGGGGCACCATATTCCTGGAGAGATAGTGTTTATCCATTAAAAGTTGGATTTCTTTCTGTGGGAGGTCAATTTTCCTTGCTGGGTCGTGATCTATTCTTGTTGGGTCGAGTTTCCTTGTTGTGGAGATGACTTCTCTTGTTGGTCGAGTTCTTTCCTTGTTGGGTCGAATTATCTTCTTGTTAGGTTGAGTTTCCTTATTGTTGAGTTGAGTTCTTTGTCAAGGGTTCGAAATTTTCATGGGGCAGTCGTATTTCCTGAGAGGGTCGTAATTTCCTTAGTGAAGGAGGTCAAAGATTATTAGGACAGCCAAGTTCTGGGTGTGGAGGTTATCTTGGCAACAGACTCGTGGGGTTTCAACCATTATTACAGCCCCAACCATTTTTATCATTTTCCATCTAATTGAGCCAACCATTGCTAATGCATTGAAAGTCAAATTTGTGAGTTAATTGTTGATGTAATAGTTCATATTTAAGTGTTAATAAAGCAATGAGATTGGTTAGAATTCTTGTTGTTTGATTAAGTCATTGTCCATTTAATTGTTTGTTGTTATATATATCTTGTACCAAATGCATTTGGAATATTGCAAATTGTTTGATAAAACTCATAAGCCAACAAACACATAAAAACACAACCAAACAACAATCATAAAACATAATAGCAGTAGCAGGGGTTGATTATAGTGGGTTTTGAGTGTGTCAACCAAGTGTTTGACAAAATCTCTACCCTAGAAATAAACTACTACAAACAAAAAAGGGGATTTACAGTGGAAATTGGGTATATCCGCACA
>SNQJ01S0084554.1:20110-42288 GCA_010110895.2 Picea sitchensis | reverse complement strand
GTTAGGACCATCAGATATTATAGCTTCGTAGATCGACGATTGTGGTTGACTCACCAAAAATGCACAACTTCAAATTGCGGAGTTTGGGTGATGAGTTAAATCACTCGCAAGTTGTGGTTCTGAAATCATCCTTGATCATTAATTTTCTTCGAGAGTCTTCACGATCGTTGGATCACCTTAAATGGAAGGATAGGAATAGCGGGGCAAAACAATTGAGAATTCGATTATCCGAATATCCGTCAGTCATTGGATCACTTTAAGTGGAAGGATAGGATAATAAAATATGGAGGGTCGTTAGACTTAAACCAAGGCAAAGAAGCATCACATAAAGATCGAGTCGTCAATCTAAGATCTTGATCAAACGAACATAATTCACTTCGGGTATAAATATGTGAGGAGGTTACGCTTCAGGAATCTCACTTTGGAATATTTATGAAATCAAGATATTGAAATACTTGAAGTCCCGAAAGACAAAATTCTAAAGTCACTCTCAGTTGTCGATATGAGATACCCTTCAGATGTTATTCTGACCATTAGATCAAGGAGATGAATATGTGTCACGTTGGGAGATCTACATTAGCAGACCGCATCAGCAAGGACATGTGACAGACCACATTGACAGACCATGTAAGCAAGGACACATGGCACCGTCAGATAATGACAAGTGTCAAGTTGAAATCGACATTTCAAGTACGTGAAAATCAAGAATCAGAGTGACACGTGACAGACACTCGGCTCATGCCACGTCATCAAGTGACGTAAGCAATTTAAGTCACTCAGGGATTTTCACCACCAATAGATTCCCTAAGTCCCGAAGTCGTGAATGCAGAAGTCCCGAAGTGGACATGATTCATCCGATCTGAAGATCATTTTGGGTGTATTCTCAACCGTTGATCATATTACAGTGGAAGGATAGTGTAATTAGAATAGCCGAAGTCCCATAGTAAATGGTGGCCATCCATATGAATGCTTGATTAAGTCCCAGCCATTGGATTAAGCAGTGAAAGGATAAGTGTAAGGATCGAACATGACCATTGATCTGGTTATGCAAAATAAAAATAAACCGTCTGATCTGTTCGATGAAATCTTATTCGAAAATTTGAAAAGTTGAAATCCCGAAGTCCCAACTGTCTTCCATCTCATCAGGGGATTAAATCATGACCATTGATTTGATAAGTGCTCAAGCACTCGTTTGGCCTAGCGTCTGGTCACCGCCATTGGTCATATGGAATAAGAGATTAAAAAGGCAAGATATATTACATCGCTAAATTTATAAGCATGTGGTTTTGTATCACTCAGTCACATGTAATGGTTTGAAGGAAGTGCCTCTGCATAACTCGGTTTCTGAAAATAAATGCATAGATTCAGGATCGAGTTAAAAGGATGAAATTGATCCACAACTGTGATCAATTTATGAAAAATACTTCACGTAAAATTTTAAAACAATGATTAGGGTTAAGTTAAACAAAGAGGTGTGATGGTCCAAATAAAGGGACACAATGTATAACACTTACGTCATTTTGAAGAATATATAAACAAGAAAGAGTGGTGGCAATAAAGTGTCTCTGTAGTTCGAATCAGAAGATATATTAAATCATAGGAGGAGATAAAGATGTAGTAAAGACTTGATATAACTTTTGTTTCCAAATTCAGAAAATAAGGGTGGTTGGTTGGTGCAAGGGAAGGTTGGTTCCTACAGAGGGAGTTGGTGATTCCTTTTCAATTGTAGCTGAATCAATAAGGGGTCGTAGCCTCCTACCAGTTGGTGCTGGTGAACAAGGGTGTGGGTGCATCCTGATCAGTTGGTGCTGATAGAAAAGGAAGAATATATTCCTTCTATGTAACATGTAAAACAAATTTTACAGTTAATAGAAAATCATTTGTGGTTTTTCCCAATTGGGTTCCACGATAAAATATTGTGTCAAAATTTTATTTGCATAAATAAAAGAAAATGATAAAATTATTGTGTCATTGATTCACCCCCCCCTCTCAGTGACAGGATCCGATCCTTCAATTGGTATCAGAGTGGGTCTCTTCACAAAAGTTTTAAATCACTTGAAGAGGAATATACATCAAAATGGATTAGTAGTTGAAGATGTCATAAAAAATCCCCCTATTTAATGGGGAAGACTATGTATTCTGGAGTTTTAGAATGAAAATCTATCTAATGTCCATTGGACTGGAAGTATGGACATTAGTTGAAAAGGGATATGATGTTCCAAAAGCCACGCCCATAGAAGTAGAAGATAGGAAAAAGTTTTGGGAACATGCAAAAGCCTTAAACACACTACAAGTTGGAATGAGTAAGAAAATCCTTGCTAAGGTACTAAACTATAATAATGCAAAACAACTCTGGGATAAATTGGAAACAATATATGCAGGAGATACCAAGGTTAAGAGGGCCAAACTCCAGACTCTCAAAGTACAATATGAAGGCCTAAAAATGAAATATGATGAAAATATCTCTTGGTAATTCGAAAGAGTTGATAATATTATTAATTCAATCAGAGGATTAGGAGTAGAAGTATCATACAATGAGCTAATTGAAAAAATTCTAAGAACACTACCTATTCTATACAATCCTAAAGTGTCCACTCTTGAAGATCGAGAAAATATAGATAAACTCACCATGGATGAATTGTATGGAATCCTTATAGCCTATGAGTTAAGATTAGGTCATGAGAATCTCTCACAAGGAGAGGTAGCCTTCAAGGTACTCAAGAAAACAAAGAATCAGAAGAAGAAACTTCAATCTAGCCATGATGAGGAATCTGATGTGGAAGAAGCAAATTTCATTAAAAAACTTCAGAAAGGATCAGGGAAGTACAAAGTCAAGTTGCCTTTCAAATGTTTTAACTATTGCAAGGTTGTCCATTTTACAGCCAAGTGTCCCTATCCCAATGAGGACCCTAAATATTTAGAAAACAAAACCAAACAGTACAAAAAAAAGGGAAAACCCAACTACAAGAAAACGTTTTACAAAGGGAAAAATAACTTTTACTCAAAAGAAGAAAACAACAATTCATCAGGGTCTAGTGACGACGATGATGATGAAGTCATTTTTCTAGGTATTGAAGAGTCTAATGATACAGAAGACATTAAACATGAGAAAGACTCGAAGATGAAGAAAAAGTTAATATGGAAGAAGAACTTCTCAGTGCCTTGGATGAATTAAGAAAATACAAAACCAGATATAAACAGATGAAAAATTGTGTAGTTGAACAAAAGGAAAAACATGAACAGAATGAACAAGAGATGGAGAAACTCATGAGAAACCTGAAAAACCAAATCCTAGAAGCAAATAGGATCAAAGGAAGTCTAGAAAATTCTCTTAAAGAAAAACAAATAACCTGTGAAAGAATGGAGGCAGAAATAGTTCACCTAAGAAAAGAACTTGATACAAAACTCATTCAAACAAGATATGAGAATAGCTCTAAAATATTGGATAAGATTATTACCACACAAAGAGATTTAGGTAATAAAAATGGAATAGGTTATTCTTAAGAAAAAAACTAAGTCAACTCAAAATATTATGCATATGCTCTCCTCGGTACATTCAAGAAGAAAAATGAAGAGAAGACAATGGACATATAGAAGACAAAGCTATTTTCTTTGGTTATTGCTTTTCATTCTCTAATTTCGGACACAAAGCTATGAATTGTGGAGCATATAGAAGAAAAAATCTAAAGGTTAAGAACTATAACCTTAAAGATAAACAAGCAATAAATCGAGTTAAAAGCATAAACTATAACTCCTTTTCACCTCTACAAGAAGGGGGCCTAGAATGATTTATATGTCATAACTATGGACACAATGCCATTAATTGCATATTAATGGAAGTTTTATAACAACCAAAGTTCATTAGAGAGAAAAATAAACTATGGAGAGAAAAAAAATAAAAAAGGGAATGTCTTATTGCCTTAAAATCCCAAGATGAAAAAATACCTCTGGTATGTTGACAGTGGGTGCTCAAAACATATGTAAGGTAACAAGGACAAGTTTTTAGACTTAAAGAAACAAAAGGGTAAAGTTACATTTGGTGACAATGCTTCAGGTAACATACTTGGGAAAGGCACTGTGAGTTTGGGAAAAGACAAAGCCAAAAATGTGCTGCTTGTTGAAAAACTGAAACCTAGTCTATTAAGTGTCAGCCAAACCTATGATCAGGGGCACTTCTACATCCTTGATTCCCATAAATGTGATATTATGAGAGAAGACATAGAGAAATTGGTTGGTACTACTCCTAGAACTCCCAAAAATGTATATATACTAGATGCAAAATTGAATGAGGAATGTCATATAAATCTAGTAGATGAAAGTTGGCTATGGCATAGAAGGTTGGGGCACATTAACTTTGACAATATAGTAAAAGTCAACAATCTTTGTGCAGTAAGAAACTTGCCAAAGATCATAAAGCCCTCAAACACTATGTGTAGACACTCTCAACTAGGGAAGCAAACTAGAATAAGGTTCAAAGAAAAAGAATACACAACCTCAAAACCTTTAGATCTTGTTCACACTGACATATGTGGACCTACAAGGACCAAGAGTTTGAAAGGAGATCCCTACTTAATGTTGTTCATTGATTATTTTACTAGAATGGGTTGGATATGTTTTCTCAAAGAAACATCAGAAGCACTTAACAAATTCAAAGCCTTTAAAACCTTGGTTGAAAATGAAAAGGAGACAAAAATCAAATGTCTTAGATCAATCATCATAAAATGGTGGTGAGTTCACCTCAAAAGAGTTTTATCTCTTCTGTGAAACCCGTGGAATAAAAAGACAATTCTCTGCTACCAGAACACCTCAGCAAAACAGGATTGCTGAGAGAAGGAATAGAATAGTTCAGGAGGCTGCAAGACCTATGCTCAATGAAGCAAAATTGTTTGATGGATATTCGATGGAATTTGTGAGCACACCAGTATACATATTGGACAGAGGTTAGATCAGGATTAATATTAATAAGACCCCTAATGAACTATGGTTTGGAAGAGCTCCATCGGTAAAATACTTCAAGGTCTTTGGAAGCAAGTGCTACATCAAAAGGCTTGATGAGAATCTCGGAAAATTTGATGCTAGATCTGATGAAGGTATCTTTCTTGGATATGCCTCTACCAAAAATGCATACAAATGCTACAATATTAGATTACATAAGATTGTTGAGAGTGCATATGTCAAGGTGGATGATCTTAAAAAAATAAGGATCAAAAATCAAGAGACTATACTTGACAATGAAGATGAAGATGATGATGAGTCAGTTGGTACACAAGCAGAAGAAGTAGAAGAGGATAAAGAACAAAGGGAAGAGGATTATATGGATACTAGTGAAGGCAAATAGGATATTCAAGAAGAAGATATAAGAGAAGAATCCCCAAGAAAAGACACAAAGACACCCTCTAGAATAACTCAAAAGAATCGTCCTGAAGAACTGATTATTGGAAATAAGAGTGTTGGAGTGCACACAAGAAGACAACTATTGTATCAAACAGAAATAAAACTTTTGTCAGATATTGATCCCAGCTCAATCAAAGAGGCATGTAAATATGAGAATTGGGTCAATGATATGAATGAATAATTGGACCAGATTGAAAAAAAATCAAACCTGGGAACTAGTTCCAAGACCAAAAAACAAAAATGTCATTGGAACTAAATGGGTGTATAAAAACAAAATGAATGAGAATGGGCAAGTAATCAACAACAAATCCATATTTGTGTGTAAAGAATATGCTCAAGTTGAAGGAGTATACTATGAAGAAACCTTTTCACTTGTGTATATAGAGGCAATTAGGATGTTCCTAGCCTTCTCCAACTACAAAAAATTTAAAGTATACCAAATGGATGCCAAGTCAGCATTTCTCAATGGAAACTTAGAAGAAGAGGTCTATATTGAGAAACCAGAAGGGTTTAAATTAACTAACAAAGGAGACTATGTCTGTAAACTAAAGAAAGCACTCTATGGGCTAAAACAAGCACCTAGAGCTTGGTATGCAAGCCTAGATTCTTACTTAGAAAAACAAGGCCTCAAAAGGGGATCAACAGACAACAATATTTATTGTAAAATTGATAGTAATAACATGGTGATTGTGGAATTATATGTTGATGATATTATATTTGGCAGTGATGATGAAAAAATGAGTAACGAATTTGCTAGGATGATGCAACAAGAATTTGAAATGTCTTTTCTTGGTGAATTGAATTTCTTTCTTGGATTACAAATAATACAATCCAAAAGAGGAGTCTTTATCCATCAGTCTAAGTATGTTAAAGATATGTTTGAGATATTATAGTTAGAGGATTGAAAACATGTTAGTACACCTATGGAAGTTGGATGAAAACTAAGCAAGGAAGATGAGTCCAAAGTTGTAGATCCAAAACACTACAAATCAATGATTGGGAGTTTACTCTATGTAACAACTTCCAGACCTGATGTGAAGCAAGTTGTTGGGATGGTGGCTAGATTCCAAGAAACACCAAAGGAGAGCCATGTTCAATATGTAAAAATAATCTTTAGGTATTTGAAAGAAACTATAGATCTTGGTTTTTGGT
The DNA here is from genome assembly GCA_010110895.2 of Picea sitchensis. Taxonomy (NCBI): domain Eukaryota; kingdom Viridiplantae; phylum Streptophyta; class Pinopsida; order Pinales; family Pinaceae; genus Picea; species Picea sitchensis. The sequence continues at coordinate 35,742 of SNQJ01S0084554.1, read as the reverse complement.
ACCCTAGCAAGAATTCATTCACATTAAAATCCTATTCAGATGTTGATTGGGCAGGTAGTGTAGATGACATAAAAAGTACAAGTGGAGGAGCATTATTTTTGGGAGAATCATTGGTAGCTTGGATAAGCAATAAACAATCCTCAATTTCTTTGTCTATCACTGAAGCTGAGTATATCACAACAGCAAAATATTGAACACAAGTGGAATGGATGAAACAAACCTTAAAAGACATCAAAATAGTATTTGAAGAACCTATTATTATCCATTGTGATAATACAAGTGCTATAAGTCTCTCCAAGAATCATTTCCAACACTCCAAATCAAAACATATTCCCATAAAATACCATTATCTAAGAGATCAGGTTGAAAATAAGAACATTAAATTGGAATATGTCCCGACACAAGAATAGGTGGCAGATATTTTCACATAACCCTTAAGAAGAGATGTATTTGAATATCTCAAGAATAAATTGGGAGTAATCCCTCTTCCAACCTAAATCTTTCAATAAAATAATGCATCAATTGGCACCAAATCACAGGGAGACAACAATCAAAATCAAAAGGAGACATTTAGTTATGACAAGAAAAGTATGATTGCAGGATAAGTTACCATTGTTCAGATTCTGATCAGAAGTATACATACAGACAGATAATTAGCATAAGGGAAGCAACCATTTGTGATTGATGTCAAAGGAAGAGAATAATTTCATAAGAGAGAAGCATCATCACAGGGGGAGACTGTGTATTAAGTTGGTTTGTTGCCATCAATGACAAAGGGGAATATTGTTGGACATAGTGTCATTGATGTCAACAGACGATGTCATTGATGTGATGATAAGTTGGTATGACGAATTCTCATTAATATCAAGAGTATTATGGTTGATGTAAAAGAGTTGGACGATGTGTAGAGATAAAATCTCAGAAGGGTTAGCAAATAAATATCAAAGCTCAAAAGAGATGGGGCGATGAATTGCAGAGAGTGAATAAAGAATTAAACGACTCACTAGTTATAATAATGCAATCAGTCTAGATCGTCAGATCTCATAAAATAAAATATCGATGACTGTGGTTGGTCCAACAAATGATCTGATTAACTCGGATTAAATCGTGACCATCGGATGCACAATCACCAGATCAACGATAGGAATCAAATTGCGAAGTTTGGGTGACGAGTTAAATCACTCGCAATTTGTGGTTCTGAAATCATCCTTGATCGTTAATCTACTTCGAGAGTCTTAAAGACTGTTGGATCACCTTAAATTGAAGGATAGGATAAGCAGGGAAAAATGATTGAGAATTCGATTATCTGAATATATGTCAACCGTTGGATCACCTTAAGTGGAAGGATAGGATAAGCAAAGATGAAGGGTCGAAAAGAATCATCGTAGATAGATTGAGTCATCGATCTAAGATCTTGATCAAATGAACATAATTCACTTCCGGAGTAAATATGTGAGGAGGTTACGCTTCGGGAATCTCACTTTAGAATATTTTTGAAATCGAGATATCAAAATACCCAAAGTCCCGAAATCCAAAATTCCTAAGTCACTCTCAGCCATCGATCTGAGATACCCTTCGGATGATATTCTGACTGTTAGATCAAGGAGATGAATATGTGTCACATCGGGAGATCTATGTCAGCAAGGACATGTGACAGACCACGTAAGCAAGGACATGTGGCACAGTCAGATAATGACAAGTGTCAAGTTGAAATCAACATTTCAGGTACGTGCAAATCCAGAATCAGGGTGACACGTGACAAACACTCGGCTCATGCCACATCATCAAGTGATGTAAGCAAGTTACATCACTCTGGGAGTTTTACTTCAAAAGTTTCATCACCAGCAGATTTCCTAAGTCTTGAAGTCTCGAATGTCGAAGTCCCGAAGTGGTCACGAGTCGTCCGATGTGAAGATCATTTCAGGTGTATTCTCAACCGTTGATCATATTACAGTGGAAGGATAGTGTCAGTAGAATAGCCTAAGTTATGGAGTAAATGGTGGCCATCCATATAAATTCTTGATTAAGTCCCAACCATCAGATTAAGCAATGGAAGGATAAGTGTAAGGATGAAACATGACCATTGATCTAGTTATGCGAAATAAAAGTGAACCGTTCGATCTGTTTGATGAAATCTTATTCGAAAATTTGAAAATTTGAAATCCCAAAGTCTCGAATGATGAAGTCCTGACTGTCATCCATCTCATTAGGGGATTAAAGCATGACCATTGATTTGATAAGCATTCAAGCACTCGTTTGGCCTAGCATCTGGTCACTGCCATTGGTCATATGGAATAAGAGATTAAAAAGGTAGGATATAATACGTCGCTAAATTGATAAGCCTGTGGTTTTGTATCACTCGGTCACATGTAATGGTTTGAAGGAAGCGCCTCTGCAGAACTCAGTTTCTGCAAATAAATGCATAGATTTAGGATCGCGTTAAAAGGACGAAATTGACCTGTAACTATGATCAATTTATGAAAAACCCTTCACAATTAAAATGTTAAAACAATGATTATGGTTAAGTTAAATGAAGAGGTGTGGTGGTCCAAATAAAGGGACACACTGTATAACACTCATGCCATTTTGAATAATATATAAACGATAAAGAGTGGTGAGAAGAAAGTGTCTCTATAGTTCAAATCAAAAGATATATTAAATCACAGGAGTAGAGAAAGATGCAGTAAAGACTTGATACATAAGTTTTTTCCAGATTCAGAAAATAAGGGTGGTTGGGTGGTGCAAGGGTAGGTTGGTGCCTATAGAGGAAGTTGGTGCTTCCTTGTCATTTGTAGCTAACTAAATAGGGGGTCGTAGCCTCCTCCCAGTTGGTGCTAGTGAACAAGGGTGTGGGTGCATCCTGATCAATTGGTTTTTATCGAAAAGGAAGAATATCTTCCTTCTATGTAACATGTAAAACAAATTTTGTAGTTAATAGAAAAGCGTTTGTGGTTTTTCCCAATTGGTTTCCACGATAAAATATTGTGTCAAAAATTTGTTTGCATAAATAAAAGAAAATGATAAAATGATTGTGCCATTGATTCACCCCCTCCCCCCCTCTCAGTGACAGGATCCGATCCTTCAGATGACCCATGTTCAAAACCCAGGGGACATACTCCCAATATCAATACATATTTGTTTATCCTGTCTCTATACTAGATATGGATATCTATACGCTCTCCAACCGGATTTTTACAATGAATTTATTGATGTAGAGCCCATGCCTCCTAGTTTATGAAAATGTCCAATGGGAGGAAAAATACTATAAGGAACGTGTTCTTGTGTTGCAAATGTAGACACCCATGGTTTATTTCTTTGATATGTAAATGTTGTAGGAATGTGAATCCCTAGATCAGAAATCATGTTGTGGTGAAGAATATGGTTACTCCAAACGATCATGTTGCACCCATCACTAGGATGAGAAGTTGATGCGTTCCATATGTGCATGTAAGAAGTTAGGAGGTGTCAGGTTGATGTTCCTATTGTGTGATAGTTGTTGTTTCTAAATTGTATATGTGTTGTACATATCTCTGAAGTGCACATGATCCATATTAGAGTGTGTGTTTTACCCTAGAGGTGTTGTGCTAAGGTTTCGAGGACTTCAATCCTCCTATATATATTACTATTTGGTATATGTAGGTGGAAAATAGGTGCATGTGTCATCAATAGTTAGGAGGGGTTAGTGGTAATTAAGTTTGGAAAAAGAAACAATTTTATGAGGAGGAGAATGTTTAGGAGAGGAAGGGGTTNCCTCCTATATATATTACTATTTGGTATATGTAGGTGGAAAATAGGTGCATGTGTCATCAATAGTTAGGAGGGGTTAGTGGTAATTAAGTTTGGAAAAAGAAACAATTTTATGAGGAGGAGAATGTTTAGGAGAGGAAGGGGTTGTGATAAAGTCACTCATTTTCTCATCAGGATATATGGTTTTGAATGTGGCTTGTCACTATAATAATTAGTGTTTTAAAACATCATGTGTTTGGGTCTTTTGATAGTGGTACCATCACATAGGATGGGAAAAATTAGTGTGAGGGAAAATTAAGAAGCAAACTATATTTGAAGTACTTAAGAACAAGTACTTATTTTCAATATCTTATCCAAAGTTAGAGGTAGAGCTTGGTGCATACTTCAATAAATTACTGTAAAAATTTCCATGGAGCTTGATGAAACTGCAACCACATACACATTAGGTTAGATAAGTAACGTGGTGGAAAATATTTCCTTATTAAGTCCTAGCACAAGGTGTCCATGCATGTATTTATATAGGTGGGAGTGATACTTGTATCATGTTTTATGTTTAACTCCACATATACCTTGACAAAATTTTCATGAGACTTCCACCAATATTATGAAAGTCCCTCTAAATGGTTACCTGAAAGAAGGTGTTGTGGCTCAGTCATATTTGGGTAGGTTTGGAAGTATAAAGTGAGGTTACATATCTATGAATCCAAAGAAACTCTATGCATCTAGACATCATACTTAGGTAATGAGATTCTGGTGTCTAGATGGAAGGTGGAGGTGGAAACCGTAGGTTGTATTTTGTGGACTTTAATGAGAGAATTAATAGCCTCCAAATAACCTTAACATATAAGTGAAAAGGAGTAAGACAAGATATTTCTTCTCTAATAGCAAATGATAATCAACAACTTACTTGAAAAACCAATTAGAGATAGATCCAAGACAAAACTGTTTTTTGGTGATATAAAGAAAAGACAGAACCATGAAAAAATCCAAAAATTTGAGTAGATGAGAACAACGTGCCCTATTTTTTAATGAGTTTAATTCCCTTATTATAGGATTACATAGATATCAAAGTCCAAAACCTTAATCCAAGGATTCACATTACTAAAATACTATAAAATAATATGATACACTTGTTAAATATTCCCAGCACTTGACTAAGAGGCCCCTCCTGAGCTAGTTTCCAAGGGGACTTTTGTAAATAGGCCTGCAATAACCATACAAGGGATGGGACATTGGCTTTCTTTTTCCAGGACTTGGGGGAGAGAAAAATATGAAAAATATACATGTAGTTTGTAGGAAGAGGGGGTCAATTTATCTCAATAAGGTGAGCCAACAATTGAATAACATATGGTACAAATTTAGTGACATCATGAACCAAAATGATTTGTAAGACATGAAACAAATTTGACTCAAAACTTGGAATCAATCTTGGTTCTCTTTCACAATATGTTCTCATTAAGGGAGTAACTCACTCAAATAAGTAATGATTGAAACTAGGGTTTTTTGGATTCTTACAGACCTCATTTAGGATGGATGTTAGACCTGTAAGACAACCAATTTCCATGTCACCAGCAAGGTCTGGAATACCCACAACTCTCATAATACATACTAAAGTATTGTAGGATTTCATGTCTGCCAACAATGGCCTATGGGAAGAGATGGAATCCTACATTCCTGTAGGATGAAATCTATTTGAAATGTCTTGTCGGACTGAAATAAATTGGTATAAAAGTACAAAAGGAAAAAAAATCTACATGTAATTTTTCACTAAAGAGATGGAGGACGCTCTGGGTGCTTCACGGCGCCTCTGCGGCTAGGGTAAACCCTAGCCGCCCTCTCCTCTGCAGCTAGGGTAAACCCTATCCGCCCTCTCCTCTGCAGCTCGACCTCTTGGCCGCAGCTGCCCTCTCTTCAATGGGCGCAACTCCCTCTCCAACGACCACAACCTCTTCAATGGCGGCTTCCTCTCAGCCAGCCTTCCGCGGTTCCTCTCCAACACGGCTCCTCTCCAACGACGGCTCTGCCCAACTCGGTTTTGCAAACCAGCTATGCTTGGTTCCTCTCACCCCCGGCCCTTCGGGTGGCATCCCATATTCCTACAGTGAGGCTGTTAAATCAGAAACCTCAGCTCGCTCCTTCCCATCTGTATTCTCGGTTAAAGAAGCTCCAACGATCTCTCTTCTCATGGGCCAGGAAGCTGAAGATGAGGAAGATTACTTTCTGGAAAATGCCTTAATCTATTAGTTCAATGGACTTTGGCCACGTCTTGTGGATCTCAATGGCTGGATCTCAGCCCACTGGAAGCCTCTCATCAAGGAAGATTTGTTCATTCACCCCTGCCCGAAGGGTTTCTTCATTGCAGAGTTTGATCTGGCAGTAGATCGGGATTTGATCCTAGCCTCTTGCCCTTGGTTTTGGGGAAACTTAGGTTTGTGCATGATGGTATGGACTCCTTTCTTCAATCCTCGGACTACTGTTCTTTCTTCTGCACCAGTTTGGGTTAGACTCCCGAATCTTCCCTTGCATTTTTGGGGCGAAACTTATCTTCGAGATATTGGATCAGCATTAGGAAAGTTTTATTTTGCAAGCAAAGAAACTAGAATTCATAGCACCACCTCTTATGCTAGAATCTGCGTGGAAATGGACTTTAGCAAAGGGTTTCCAACAGAAATTATTTTGGGTTGCAAAAACTACACCTGGACCCAAAAGCTAGACTATGAAAGAATCTCACTGTGTTGCAGGACTTGTTTCGAAACAGGGCATATAGCAGCTCAATGCACCAAGGGAAACAGGAAAGTGGGAAAACAACATCGCAAATCAACCTGGTGGGAAGGCTCCAATGAAGATCATCAACTAATAATTACAAACGCCCAAACATCTTCTTTAGAATCAGACCCTCCGAGCCTTGACTCCAAAGGCACTTCCAAGAACATCCCTCATCGGAAGAGTAAAGCTTCAACTTCTCTTGATCCAGGAATAGAAAGTATTAAGGCTTCAGACACTCCTGATACAAGAAAATATAACAAAGTTCTTTTCATCCCCCCACCTCCTTCAAGTTGGGTAGACGAGGCCGATAAATTTGATAAAGATGAAGCAACATTGACATCCCCAAAGAAAACAAGTCCCCCGAATCAGGGAAATATGGGGATAATTGAATCAACAACAACATCACTACCTGCCAAAGAAGGCTGGATAACAGTTGAGAAGAGGAAAAAGACACCACCAGAAACACAACCAATAACGACCAGCAGTCGAACCGGAAAGAAAAAATAATCAAGAGTTCCTTTAGTCAACTATTAGGCCGTCGAACATATGCTGAAACAGTATTTTTTTGATCAGATGCTGGAACAGATGCTGAAACACAGTGCTGGAATAGATGCTGAAACTCAGTGCTGGAACAGATGCTGAATCACAGTGCTGGAACAGATGCTGAAACAGTGCTGGAACATAAGCTGAAACACCGCTGTAACAAGTGCTGAAACAATGCAGAGACATATGATGAAATAGTGATGAGACTTATGCTGAAATAGTGACTGGAGTTTCGGCACTCAAATGTAACTCAGTTCTATTAGAAGACGTACAGGAACTAGTTCAGTTCACTAGTCTATAGCTATAGAAGTAGAATGATTCAGAAAGACAGAACCGAAGAAATTCGAGGCCATTTTGTAATCGGATTTGTGGCTAGCCCACCCCATTAATATAATCTTTAACCGTTTCTGTTAAAAAAAAATAAAAATAAAAATCTACATGTAGGTTGTAGGAAGAAGAGGTCGATTTATCTCAATAAGTTGAAACAAAAAATGAATAACATGTGGTAAAAATTCAATGACATCATGAACCAAAATGGTTTGTAAGACATGAAACAAATTTGCCTAAAAAATTGGAATCAAGCACGGTTCTCTTTCACAAGATCTTCTCATTAAGGTAGAAACTGACTCAAATAAATAATAATTTAAACTAGGGTTTTTTGGATTCTTATAGACCTAATTTATAATGGATTTTATACCTTACCTTTAAGACAACCAATTTCTAGGTTACCAGTGAAGACTGCAATACCCACAACTCTCATAATACATCCTACAGGCTTATAGGGTTCATGTAAGATGCCATCTCTTTCAAATGTCTTACTGAAATGGAAATAAATTGGTATAAAAGTACAAAATAAAATGTTTAATACCCCATTAAGTAATGACATTGGGGTCATTACATAGTGAGATTAGAGTGAAAATAAATAAAGATGGAAAATATTTAGAGCCCACCAAATGAATGTGTTGATACATTGCACAAAGACTCTCTTTGTCCAATCACCTTGTTAAGGATGAGTAATGTTTTTGAGTCACTAATATGAGTCAAAGTCAACATGGCCATTGAAGACACCAAGTTGAGTCAAAGTCAAAATGGGTTTAGAAGTCACCAACTTGACTAAAATTTGACATGGGTATTGAAGTCACCAATTTTGGTTGAAGTCTACTTGGCCATCAAGCTCACTTATCACTGTCAATGTTGACCCAAGGACAAATCAAGAGACCTTATATAAATCAACTAGATATTAAAGCACTATAACTCTTGGAACTTAAGAGATAATCTCTACATTTTTCCACAAATATGAGTGAACCCTTCTATTCAAACTCTGTGCATAGCTCTAACATTATTACAATGGTCATATCCAACATTTGTGTCGCATATATAAGTCAATTTTCCTGCACCCAGGAGGAATAGCAATGAAATATGCACACAACAAGGTTATCACTGTTGTGCCATAAAAAATCTCACTTTCTCTAGTAGGGAGGATATAAATGACACCTTGTTCTAGAAAGTAGGTAAATAAGGTATTCAATATTTTTAACAATAACACAATTATCGTTGAAGTATTGTGTTGTTATAACTCTTTCCCTCCTTAATAAGTAGGTGGACAATGTTTTATAAGTATAGATTATACCTATTCCCCTTGATCTAGAGAGGAGCTCAAGAAAATGTATGTGGCTACGAGGGTTTAGGTTTCTTCAAGCATGATGTCAATAACTCCTCCTTCTAATTTTAATAGCAAGGACGCTACATCTGAATCAATTGATTTAGCTGGTTAGTTTACTACAAATATGCTCATGAGATTCATACATTGTTGGTAAATGTGAGATAGAACCATTTTGGATCAATTTCTCCCTTGTCACATCATCATCCCAACTTAAGGTTAGAATTTGAGTAGGAATGCCTATGGCTAGATGGTGAATTTGTCCCCTGCATTTGGTTTCACCAGTTCTTGTAGTTAAACATTGATGTTCCAAGTATGAGTAGTTGTAGTCTATTATTTTAGACTCCATCAATGAGTATATTTCAACCCTTATTGTTCACCTAAACCAATTAATCACTAATTCAAATTTTGTATAACATATCATCATAAATGTCTACCTAGATATCTATAAAAAATAGACATCATTAATTGTACAAGAAAAGAATCATTAACCCATGCTAAAATAAGAAAAGATTCAAACTTAGTACAAGAAACATTAAAATTGGAATACACTTTTTTCCCGCCATCTGATTTATCAATATTGTTGTCAATGTTCATTGGATCAATCGCTAACTCAAGAAAGCATTCTACATCACCAATTCTTCGAAATAGGTATTTATTCACAATGAACATTGGAAAACACCAATGTTAAGGGAGAACATAAAATGCCACATCAAATTACATCCAATAATCTCTAAAAACAAAATCATTAAATGGATAATAGTAATACCTTAATGAGCTCCACTTGGTTTTGAGAATAAATTATTCTCTACTAAACAAGGACAACCATGTGAAGGTGGAATCTCATTTGGCCCCTTCCCCCCCTCACATCACTCAATTCCCCATACCCAATCATGCATATTAATTTAAACAAAAATTGTACAACTAATAATTTATATTAATAAATTATGTCCTCAAAATATTTACAATCATTTCCTTTTATGTTTCTCCTTTTTCATAAAAGTATTCATTAAATCATCAGTAACTTCTTCTTCAAAACCTTCCATTGTTGGACCCTCTTCTGGTCATGTTGCATGACTATGCCTCATCTTTACCATTGTACTCCTTCTAGCAGTATGACATACTAGTGGATGATGTTGTACTAACGAGCATCCACTACAACAACAGAAAGTGTTAAAAGAACATGGTTAGTTATTATTATTCATAGCAGTCTTTGATTAATACAAATGTCATGAATGTGTTTTTTACCTGGAGGAGTACTCGACACCATTGGTTGGGTTGTCATTGGATCCTCTCCGCTTTGAGCATTGGCCACATATACATGCTCTGCCATTGAAACAATAAACATTATAAGTACACCATTTGCAACTAAATAATACTAATCATCAATATATACAATTGATTTTAAAGACACGTACCATGATGGGTCTGCACACCACTAGAATCATGGGGTTCCTATCCAACATTGTTTTCGAATGAACTCGGGTTGCTTGCATGCTTAAAACAAATAGACACATTAATTGATGTAATAAATCAATCATCTATATATGTTACAAGTAACCAACAATTATAGTCTTGCCATTTTACTTACCATCTCGTTCGAAGGGTTAGTCGATTGTGTTTCCCCCATGTTTTTTCGATGTTCAACTACTGNGACACATTAATTGATGTAATAAATCAATCATCTATATATGTTACAAGTAACCAACAATTATAGTCTTGCCATTTTACTTACCATCTCGTTCGAAGGGTTAGTCGATTGTGTTTCCCCCATGTTTTTTCGATGTTCAACTACTGCTTGAAATCCAAACTTGAATTCAATCTTCATGTCTTATTCAATGGATGCATTGTTGAACATACCCACCTGCATTTCATAATATGGTGATTTTTTCTTATTAGATGCAATTAAAAAAAAATTGTATGATGATATGAATAATATGGTAAAATTATTTGGTACTTACAATTTGAGATTTTAATCTCATGTAACCACCATGGACAACTTTTTGATGCCCGTTTTTTTCCGTCCTTTCCTTGGTGGCTTTTGATGTGTTTGAGATCCTGGGAAAAGTTTCAAAAATGTACTTAGAAAGTGTTATTTTTTCTATAGATCAACTAAAGAAAATTTGACATATTTAATTCAAATATCATTTACCTTTCAAGTATAGGTGTTGTCGTCCCTTCATGTCTCAATACAATCTCCTTTGCGTTGTCATGTATATTCTTCCATTCCCTCTCAGGAATGGTAATAGGATGATCATACTTAGGTTTTTTTCAATTGAATACTATATTAATCTTAGACATGTTTCAAATATCATGTACCCTCCTTAGAGGTGATATTGTGTTTGTTGAACGAATCACCAAACATGCCAACCAAATGGTTAATAATTTTGTCTCTCAATTATTTTTTCTGGTCATTCCACTGTGTGTGAATGGCGGGCCCAAAAATCTCTAAGGCCTTGTCATGCAAGGTCCTGTAAAAAATGTTGTTTTTTGTAAAAAATTATGATAAGTAGTTTAAAATAATTTGAAAGATGAATGTTTAAATTAAATAATAGGAATTAACTAAGATGGAGCTTCACTACGCTTACTGCTCATGTGCTACTGAGAAATGTGATAACAAGCCAAAAACCGACCAACCCTGCAAATGGCCCTAGACCAATCTTCAGGCAGACCCGGTAGGCATGCTCCTTTTTATCACATCACCCCTGGCACGAAATGTCGAAATCCAACAAAATCGGAGGGCCTGGGACACGACTCGCATGCTATACCAAGAATTTTTTGTTCTAAGCCAGCCATACAACAACAGATGCAAGGCCCCGCAAGGAAGCCACACCAATCACTCAAACTCCACAACAAGTGAAGAAGAGTTCTATTTCGAAGCGCCACCCGAGAACTGATATTTGTGGTTTCTTCATGGGAACCAAGTTTTCATCCATCAAAAGTTTGACTGATACTTTTCCTGTTTTTTTAACATGTGTTTTTCCAGGATAGTAGTGAGTAGACTCTTCTTCATGATATTCACCATCTACACCATCAAGTACACCATGGTATGGCATGTACATTGGGGGTTTCTCATGGGTCCCGAGAGTTGCAGTCGTCTGAGCCACAAACGAAGAGGAAGATAGCCTTGAAGGAATGTAACTTGTGCTAGGGTGTTGTTGGGTTTGTTCACCACTGCTACCAACAACATCCCCATGACCATGATATTGTGTCGGTTCCAAATATTCCTATAGAAAGAAACTGTTTTCCATTTAGCTCATATAAACGTACCAAACAAAAATTCATAAATTAATATATGTCATACATAATCTATTTTAAAAATGGTGCTTACCACATATTGATATATAGACTTCTCTAAAACTCTCATCCTTTCCTTGGTCTCCTTTGTAGGCTTACAACTAGCCAATTGAAGGAGTTCTATGTTTTCCTTTCACAAGCCCTTTATAATTGTTTTTGTTGGGTTTAGGGAATCAACAAACAAACAAGTTAATTGAATGATTGTCAACAAAAAATCATATGAAAATTAGTGATTTACCTGCTACGAGCTAGCTTGATCCTTCCCATGATCACCCTACCACATGTCAAATTTTGTCATGTGTCTAGGGCACAAGAAAAGTTTTTTCAAGCTACAATACGAGTATGGATTTCAAGATACAATAAAAATTCCCACTCAAATATCTCATAAAGGGAGGTTGCATACAAGTTTCAAATTATCAACAAGTATACCTTATATATTTCGAATAGAAAGAAAGAATGTGAACCTAAAATTTCTAAATGAATAGAAGCAATCATAATATTTATCATTGAAAAATTTGTGATTGTTTGCAACATAGGAACTGGTTGTCGGACTTGCATTTGTTGAACTTGTGTAAGCAGGTATTGAAACATAATCATCATATGTTGCATCATCTATAACTGAAAACATTTTGATGATGCATCATTTGTTATTAAAGATCATTTTGTTATTCATGCTGACAACCTTGTTGTTGATATCGATACCATAATTATTTGGAATATAATTTGGTCATGGAGAAATGATCTAATAAGAGCCCTAAGACTATTTCTTCCTCATGGGAAGAAATTATAGAATAATAAAAATCCTTTGAGATTGTTGTTACTCAGGTTGTTATCAGCTAGGAAACAATGCCAAGGCACCCTATGAGGCCTTGATAAAGCATCCCCTCTTTAGGCTTCAAGTTGACTCTTGAGTCGGAGGGGGTAATCCTCAATTTGTCACAATATATGTTGTTCAAATTCACCTTATAACAACCTTTAATATACATTCTTAATGCCATATTTGAAAAGATAAACAAAATAATAAATGGTTGGAGAATTAATGGCAGATAGAGAAAGAAAATAGATCTAAACAAACTATCAGACCATGACCTCTCCAATGGGAACCTTTCTTCAACATGCAGAGTCATAAAAACAACTTGATGGAAGATACAAAAGAATGGTATCAAATGCCAGTGGGAATAACATAGTACTCTTTGGCAATGAGGAAAACATAAAATTAGAAGTAAATCAAGAAGACATGCAATTTTGAATATGTTTGATAAAAATAAAGTGTATGGAAGTAATTAAGTGAATCCAATCATATGCGTGAAAATGTATTGACCATTTTTCCCAAATTCCATGGCNTGAGGAAAACATAAAATTAGAAGTAAATCAAGAAGACATGCAATTTTGAATATGTTTGATAAAAATAAAGTGTATGGAAGTAATTAAGTGAATCCAATCATATGCGTGAAAATGTATTGACCATTTTTCCCAAATTCCATGGCTCAACAATATAAATGAATTCTTGCACAATACCGATTTTTGTGTAGGAAGTTATTTAATACAAATAGGTAGTAATAAATACCAAACCTATCATAAAGTAGTTAAAGAAAAAAATCCACTTAGAACCCTGAAATGAATTAAAATAATAACAAGAAAGTAGCTAGCATATCTTAAATATTACTTAACATATGTTCAGGTACAACCATAAAGAATACAATGAGAATGTGTCTGCAAATAATCAAATAATCTCTTATTGCTACACAAAATTTTGAAAAGATTACATTCGAAGGGAAATAAGAGTTTCTTGATTAATAAAAATAAGGTTACATAAACAAAGAAATAAAGGACAACATCTGCAAGCTAATCCACTGGATGGTTTTTTGGTCCCCTATAATAAAATGGCCTCGTGGGCAATGATCATTTAGCTTCCTTGCAGTGCCAAAATATCCAACCCCTTCTCTGTATTGAAGGCTACATTTAATGCCCTTCTAGTGTCGAGTTAGGGTTTCTTTATGTGTAACTACCTTTTGTTAACCGAATTTAAGGCTAGGGTTGAGGTGGCATTCCTTAATAAAATAAAACAATTTACTTTTCCTTTTAAATAATCCCCATTTCCATTCCTTATTAATAATTATCCTTCAGGGTTCACTTTACCACTTGTCACATATATGTCACAAGTTCAAATCCAGAGGGGGGTAGGGTATGTATACCTTCGTATACTTTACCAGTCAAATCATTGGGTAGAGGGGATCCCTTGTCCCACAAACAAGGGGGTATCATACACCAATTTGGTGTCCGGGACCTTAAAAATAGATTATTATTATTGGAGGCCATGAGTGATTTTGATTATTTTCTCATACAGCCTCTTGTAATCTTCGATTTTACTAATGCGTTCTTCATGATTGATATAAGCTCTTGGATAGATGCCACGAGACCAAAACTTTTACACCAAATAAGTGCTTCAAACACAACGATCAGATCTCTATGAAACTGAGACTTAGAATCCACCCAGATAGAGTATCTTGCTTGAGGAAAAAGGTGATGACCCAACATATTTGGAATATTTACCATTCAATATTTGATCAGTGAAAGGTAGATTGTGAACAAACTCCCCTCTCCAACAACATTGCAAGGTATTTTTGCATGCAAAGGTTGCTTCCCATTATCAAAGGTGTAGCCATAAGAAATCTATTTGCATGGAAAGAGTTCGATCTTTCTCTGAAGGTATCCAGATCAGGTATTAAAAATGTATTGTTATCAAATGAATAGTTACGTGGCTCTGACTTCCCACGCATGCTAAATATAAGGGTTTTCAAACCCTAATTTCCTCTTTTCCTATATGAGGAAAAGTTTTGTTTCCCGTGCGTTTCCTATTCAAGCATGGTTCTAAAATCCAACGCTACTAAAACTGAGTTCTCAATGTCATAAGGTTAACTCGATACAATCAAGCTCTATTGTAAATAAATAAAGTGATGGATAGAGCTTGTTTTAAAATGCCTCCATTTAATTGATACAAAATCTAAATTTGGCTTGGTTGGACTTGGCATGTTTTGATTATAGGGTTTTACATTCATGACTAAAACACCATAAACTTTGTGATGTATGGTTTGTAATTATTATCAATAATTTATACATGGATTAAATACAGTCAACTTTAGCATAATGATTATAAGATAAGGTAAATTGAGTTGGGAATTGCAAATGCTTTCGATGTAATGAAGATTTATAGCTAATTTAATATGCATGTTTTGATCAAGTGCATTTTTTAGAATACACAAGTTCTAATCTTAGTTTGCATTCCACAATTTTAGGAATTAAATATTTCCATATGATATTTTAAATGAAAGGAAAATGTCAATGATTAATGAAAAATTTGAAATTTTTTAGAGGAGCATTTTAAGCTACAACAAAGAATTGAAAAAAGGTTGTGTGTGTGTGTGTTTTGAGGGGGGGCAACGAATGGAGGAGCTCATAGATTTTTTAGCTCACACTATGGACTATTGTTTTGAGAATTCACTTTTGTGTATGCATGCATGTAAGTGTGGGAAAATACTTGAGTTTCTGATAGAATCTTGTATGGTAATTTGCCTCATATTTCCTTAGGGTTCACAACCACATGTTTGTCATTCCAAGA
>SNQJ01S0084554.1:0-17441 GCA_010110895.2 Picea sitchensis | reverse complement strand
AATTGCTAAAAAATGTTACCAAGCCAAAAAAAAACCTCGAGCTCTCGATAGTAAGATCCCCACAGGGATTTTTGACCAGCTTGACCCTGAACCTGATTTCTAGCCAAGACAAACAAAACCCTTTGACCTCCCGACAACAACACCCCTATAGGAATTTCCGACCAGCCTGACCCCGACAACGATTTTTGATCGGTCTGTCCTCGACTACAAGAGACAAAAGAGGAGAAACAATGATAAAGAGCGATAGAGGAGGCCCTAGCTCGACATAGAGAAACAAAGGAACCCCAAGAGATAGAGAACCAACAGTGAGACAAAGGAGTGATAGAAGAGGCCCTATATTGAATTTCGTAGGAGACCCCACCTAGACCAACAATACTGCCAAAATCGGTAATTGTCTCAAACCCTTTAAAACTACAAAACAAGAATTGCTTGGTTCCATGGTTCTGAATTGCTTGGTTTCACGGTGCCTTGTATTTCATGGTTCCATGGTGCCTTGGTTTGTTTACTAGAAACTGCAATAAATTCCATAATTTTGGTTCCATGGTGCCTTGTATTTCATGCTTCCATGGTGCGTTGGTTCATATACTAGACACTGCAATAAATTCCCAAAATTGTGGTGATCCAGAGTATTTTCGGCACAAAATGAGAGTGGAGATATAAAACATAAATATACAGAGATATTGAAAGATATCCAATAATATAACATAGATATATCAGATATATAACAAGAGGCACAAATATACAGTAATACACAATTTTTATTAATGGGCGAAATGTACAAAACTGTAGAAATATAGAGTGAAAGACTCGCTAGAATGGTGGCAGCTTATCTCTGAGAAGAGATGTGATGGATACTCACATTCAAAAGAATATTATTTTCACAATGATGCTCCAAAGACCTTTTTATCATAAATAAAATCCAAAACCCTAACCTCGGACGATGAAAATCCAACAATTTTGTGGACCCCATTTTGGGTAGTTTGGTGTATCAACTTCCCGGGGGCATAAATTTGGCAGACGATCTTTGTTTGGGGTGCATGATAACTCATTGGAAAGGTATAGATGAAGAGATTCATCTCAATCAAATCCTTTAGCCATATTTGAGGTGCCCGATCGTGAAAAAAAATCATTTAGGCCCTCAAAATGGCCTCGGAAATTTAGGAATTGAAAAACTGCTAAAAATAGTAAATTGCCAAAAGACTGTTTTGAGCCAGTTGGAATAGGTGGGTGGCCATTGATATCCACCTGGATCATCTGGTTAACCACTTCAATTGCTTCATTGATTTGAATATGATAGGTAGAACTAAATTGAATATGTGTCCCCAATAATTTTAGAATTGGAATAATTAAGATGAGCAATGGGAAATGCACCATTATACCTAGCATATGATCGGGTTATACATCTAAATGCATTAGAATATGTGTTTTATATTGTGTAATATATTTCAATATCAATATCTTGTTCAGGGTTTTACAAATATTGAGGGTTTATTTTTTCAATAAACACTTTAGTATTTGGAACTTAAGTGTTTGAATATGGGTTGTTGGTAGATGAACTGGTTTTAGCAACTAAATAAGCCATACAAAAACATTCCCTCATTATAGCGCTAGGTATATTGGTGCATTTCCCATTGTCCATATTTATGTGTTAACAATGTTTTTTTGCTATTGGAAAGGGCTTATATTTTCTAATGTTTTGTTGCTTACCCTTAGTAGCTTTGTAAATGTGACACATGTCCACATACTTAGCCACATCTTTAGTCATGCTTTGCCAATAGTAGTGTTCTTCCAATTGTTTTATGGTTTTATCTCTATAAAAATGCCCACAAAGAACTTCAACATTTGTTTCATGTATACATGTTTCATGTTAAATTTTCAATGCATGGTAAGCAAATTTTGTATTCAAAAATTCAAACTCTAAAACTAGGAAACTTAAAGCTAATAAACGCCTATCAAAACTGTGAAATCTAAAAAGTAGATTCTACAAAGACAACACACTAAAAAATACAAACAACAAGCACAAATATGAACTCTCAATTCCCCATCTCTCTATAAACTTAGTAAAATATAAACTACAATGCAATATGATTAAAACCTCACTATCTAATTTTGACTTCTACTCAAAATTGAATACTTGCTCATCCTCCCTTTATTTTATAGTGTAAGAGTGGTTAGGATATATAAAAATAAAATTAGTACCACCCCTATGGTGCGACAAAACATAACCCAACTCGCTTCCTAGAATATTGTTCCCATATATATAATATTCCCATGTATATAATAAGAAGGTTGCCTATAAATTGGGGCTTAACTAAAACTGGAAGACCTCTAGCTCATGTTCTTTTTTCCAAAATTAGAAAATGTTATAACACTAGAAAAGCACTCTTTTCTAAATATAAAAAAATTAGGCACTTTATAAGTTGGAGCCTCAAACTACTCCTAAACTTCGAGATAAACTGAAGTCTATAATTATGGAAATGAAAAAGGCAAATTTTAATCAAAGAAATCTAAATATGGAGTTTTCTAAGGCTGGAGCATGAATGCAAGCATGCATCCTCCACATTTACATAATTGTTGTGGGCCTTACAAGAAACTCTAGCGGTGCACCATCATACCAACACCCTTTCTCCTATGCACAAGAACTTATGTAAAGAATTGCTTGATTCCATGGTTTTGTTTCTAACCCTTTAAAATAGGAAATCGAGAATTTCTTGGTTCCATGGTGTCTTGGTTCGTATACTAGACACTACAATAAATTATATAATTTTTGTTCCAGGGTGCGTTGGTTCCATGGTGCCTAAGTACAATGAAATGCTACATCATTTTTTGATGCAAGAGCATCGTAAGCAGCCAAGAAAGCAAGCGCGAAGGTAGAAGACAACTGGAATTGCACCAACGCATATTTTGAGGATGTTTTGAATTTGAATGCAGAAACTTTAATGTAATAGTTGGGGGATGTAATTGCCCTTAAATGTTTTGAGTTGTAAACAAATCTTGAGCGTTGCTATCATCTGTCGGATATGGAGGCATTTAATTATAATAATGTAAAGTAGTTGTAGCTTTTAATTATGATTAGATAGCTTGTAAATGTGGGAGGGAAAACTCGTGAAAGACACCCTCGCTTGTATCATTGTAATATTCAGAACATTGTAAGATGTGGAGCTATAGAGAGAAAGAACACAGAGAATAACCCATGTACTGGAATACTTGAGTTAATATAAGAAATCTTTGACTCACGTTCATGGTGTTATTATGCTTACTGTTTACATTTGTTGAATGGTATATTTACAATTGTTTTGTTTCTCTGTTATGGATTTATTTCAATGCGATGTGTATGCTTGTGATTTCATGTTGAACGTATGAAGTCTATGAGGAGACAAATATGAGTTTCAATTGTTTCTCTTCCTAAGAATTGGTTCCATGGTGTCTTGGTTCGTATACTAGACACTGCAATAAATTATATAATTTTTGTTCCAGGGTGCCTTGGTTCCATGGTGCTTGAATACAATGAAATGCTACATTATTTTTTGATGTAGGAGAATCGTAAGCAGCCAACAAAGAAAGCATGAAGGTAAAAGATAGTTGGAATTGCACCAGCGCATATTTTGAGGATGTTTTGAATTTGAATAAAGAAAATTTAATGTAATAGCTGGGGGATGTAATTGTTGGTTGTGGAGCCTGATTATCTTCCTGTTTCAGAGGTCCTTGCTTTCAGCCGTGTTTATACCCCATGAAGTATTTACACCCCATAAGTATGTACACTCTTCCACACGGGTCGTATACTAGACACTGCAATAAATTATATAATTTTTGTTCCAGGGTGCCTTGGTTCCATGGTGCCTAAATACAATGAAATGCTGCTACAACATTTTTTGACGTAGAGAATCAGAAGTGTACCAACAAAGAAAGTAGCATGAAGGTAAAAGACAACCGGAATTGCAATTCAACGACATTTTGAGGGGATGTTTTAATTTTAATGAAGAAAATTTAATGTAATAGCTGGGGACGTGAATTGTTGGTTGTGGAGCCCACACATCTCTCATGTTTCGTGAGGTCCCCA
The DNA here is from genome assembly GCA_010110895.2 of Picea sitchensis. NCBI lineage: Eukaryota > Viridiplantae > Streptophyta > Pinopsida > Pinales > Pinaceae > Picea > Picea sitchensis. The sequence continues at coordinate 13,381 of SNQJ01S0084554.1, read as the reverse complement.
TTTTCAGCCATGTTTATACCCCAGCATATTACAATCATAAGCATGTACACTCTTTCCATGCTGGGAGGCAGAGGGGGGTACCCCTCCGCTGGGTCCTGAGGCTATCCTCCGGTCGGGGTCCGGGGGCAAGCTTCTGCCCTTAATGGGGTTCTGGGTTGAAGCCCCTGAAGAAAAAATTTGCCTTGTAAAAGTATATATTTTAATTTCATTGTAAATCTAGACCGGCTCATTATAAGGTCGATCTAATGGTAGAGATTATGTTAGGTTTTTCCCTAGAAGGAAACCTCTTTTATGAAGGAAATACCGCGCTAAGTGGTTGATGGTGAATATTGTACTCGAGAGGAGACTGTGAGAGAAAAAAGATGAAGTTACAACAGTTTCCTTTTATGTTGTAGGTTGTATCCCTTCATTTGGTCGGATAATAATAAAGGAAGGGTCCGGTAATTTCTCCGGTGGATGTAGCCCACACCGGGTGAACCATGTAAATATGTGTCTCTCTTGTATTGTGTGTCTCTCGCGGTTTTGTTTCTCGTGATTTGTTTTATTTCATTGTTCATGGGTCCCTCATTTTCTAAATAACCGGTATCGTGAAAGAAGGTAACCTGTAGAGGAAAAGAGGGTCCCGGGTTCGAGTGGGAGCAATGTAGGAAGATGGAAAGTTTAGGTCAAGAATTTAACGACCAAAACTACCAAATATGGAAGACGAAAATGGAATAGTATTTATATCAGAAGGATCTATTCCTACCATTGGAGTGAGTAGCAAAGAAGCCAACGGCAATGAAGGACGAAGAATGAGATTCTCTTGACGTAGCTCTTAGGAACGATATGACCGGAAAGCCCTCGGCAAATACCGGTGGGCTTCAATATTTCGAAGAAAAGACAACTATGGGTTTGATGGATGCGCTACAAATTGTATGAAAACCCCGACAGTCAATAAGGTATTTCTAATGAAGATATTATTTAATATGAAGATGTCGGCGGTGGTCCAGCACATCATTTAAAATGAATTTACTACTTGCTACTAACTGCCCAGTTCTGTAAAAGTGGACTTTGAGGATGAGGTTAGGCTCTTCAATCTTGTGCTCATTGCCGAAAGATTGAAATGGCTTGGTCATTGATGTAAGTAACTTTGTCTCCTCGGTTCAAATATTCTTTAAAATTTGATGATGTTGTTGGTGTTATCCTTAGTGAGGGAAATGCTTAATGGAAAAGGCCAAGTGAGACATCGTGAAATGCTCAACATGGAGCAGAAATCGTGGGTAAGACAAAAAGGATAGGAGGAAAGGGTCTGTGGAACCAAGGAAATTTAGGGGAAGGAAGATCCAACCGTAATTTGGAAAGATATAGAGTTGGAATTGTGGGAAGAAAGGACATTCCAAAGAAAGACCGCAGAGATCCAAAGAAACAAAGAGATGGACAAATAAGAGAGAAATCAGGAAGCAAATGTAACAGTGATGTGTTACAAGATGCTTTGATTACTCAGATAATATTTCCGAAGTCTTGGTAGTAGATTCAGAGCTCTTCATTCCACACTCTATAGGAAACATTTTCTAGATTATGTTCAAGGTGATTTTGGATGTGTTCATTTGGGTGATGATAAACCATGCAAAATTGTTGGAATGGGAAAGGTAAAAATAAAGCAATGAAATGGAAAACCAATGTTGTTGAAAGAGGTAAAACATGTTCCAGAGATTAAGCAAAAATATGATTTAAAACAGGCAGTTGGCAAGTGAAGGTTGTATATCCATATTTACAGATAAAACGTGGAAGGTCATCAAAGGATCATTGGTGATAGCGAAAGGAGAGAAGGTAGGTACATTGTATTTATCTAATGGTAATAATCGACTCTTCTATATCTCTTTAGCTTCTACAGAGTGGATACAACACTATGGCATCATAGGTTAATTACGAGTGAGAAGGGTATGCAGATCCTTCAATAAAGAAACTTGCTGCCAAATCTTAAACAAATTGGTTTGTACTGCGGAGCATTGTGTTTATGGAAAACAAAAGAGAGTCAGATTTCTCAAAGCCTGAAAAGAAAAAGAAGAATGAAAGGTTAGAGCTTGTGCATATAGATGTATGTGGGGACCAGCTTAGGTATCATCTCTTGGTGGCTCTCATTATTATGTTACTTTTATTGATGATGCAAACTAGAAAACTTAGGGTTTATTGCATTCACAAAAAATATGATGTTTCTTTTGATACTTTTAAGAAATGGAAAGATTTTAGTTGAGAATGAGACAGGAAAAAAAGTTTGAAGTGTCTCAAAATTAGTTAATGGAGGTGAATACCGCAAGGGAGTTTGATGATTACTCATTCATACCATGAGATCTGTAGAGAGAAGACAGTTCCACAAACACCACAATAAAATAGTGTGTCGGAAGGATGAACAGGACAATCATGGAGAGTCCAAGGAGTATGAGATTCCATGTCATTTTTCCCTTACAGTTGTGGGCATATGCTTTGATATTGTTGTTTACTTAATAAACATAGGACCTTCTGCTCTTTGGATGGTAGAATCTCTAGAGGAGGAATGGACAGGGAAAAAAGGTAAATCATTCTTTTTTGAAAACTGGCCGTGGAAGCATTTGTCCATGTTGACAAAGAAAATAGAACAAAGTTTGAGGCAAATCCAAGAAGTGTACCTTTATTGATATGGTGTTAATGATTTTGGTTATCGCTTTATGGGATTGCGAAAAATAAAAAAATCATTAGAGTAGAGATGTCATATTCAATGAGAAGTCATGTACAAAGATCCATATGGAAAGAAGAAACAAAAACAAGAATACACAGCGCTTGATGAGATCACCGAAAAAAGAAATCCCCAAAGGAACCAGAAAATCAAAATGTACAACACAGGAGCAACAAGTACCTCAAAAACCTACAAGTGTTTTTAGAAGATCTCCCAGGTTAAGTATAAATTCCCAACTTATACCTCCTTCATTATATTATTTTATTGTTGACTGATTCGGCGAACCGTAATGTTATGAAGAGGCAAATTGCATGACACCAAAAAGAAGTGGGAGTGAAGGCATGAAAGAGGAAATGGATTCCTTTGGAAAAACAACCTAGACTTGGGACTTGGTTCAACGGCCTACGGGAAAAAGTATATCGCGTAAAAAATGGGTTTATAAGTTGAAGGAAGAAGATGGAGGAGAAAAGCTGCACAAGGCTAGACTTGTTGTAAGTGGGTCGTAATAAAAATAAAGGTATATATTTTGGATGAAATATTTTCTCCTATTGTTAAAATGACTTCAATTAGAATACATTTTAAGTCCTGTGGAAGTAGAATATTTGCATCTTGAACAGCTAGAGGATGTTAAAACAACTTTTCCCATGGGGATTTGAGGGAAGAGGATTTATGCGCAGCAATTCCATTGTGGCAAGGAGAGGTCAAAGGAAGGAGAATCATACGTGTGTTGAAGAAGAGCTTGTATGGCCTAAAGAGCTCCAAGGCAGTGGTATTTTGAAGTTTGACAGTTTATGACGTAATGTGGTTATAGTAGATGTCATTTTGATCACTGTGGTTTATTTTAGAAAGCTAGAAAAATGGAAGCTTTATTTATCTTGCTATTGTATGTAGATGTATTATGCTCTGTTGTGGACTAATATGCGTGGATATAAATGTGCTCAAGATGAATTTATCTAATCTACTATGCGATGAAGGATTTGGGTGTTGCCAAGAAAATCCTTGGCATGAGAATAACAAGTAAGAGACAGGAAAAAAATCGCAAACTAACATTATCTCAAGGTGAGTACAAAGAGAAGTTGTTGGAGAGGTTTAGGATGCATAATCCAAAAACCGCTAGTACATCTTTGGCTAGCCGTTTCAAATTAACTAAGGCAATGTGTCCCAAGACATAGGGAGGAGATAAAACACATGTCTAGGGTCCCTTATTCACTAGCCATGCTTGGATGTATGCAATGGTTTGCACAAGACCCCGACATTGCACATGCAAAGGAGTTGTGAGCGTGTGGTATAAGGAACAACCCAGTAAAGAATATTGGGAGGAAGTAAAGTGGATCTCGGCATTTGAGAGGTACTACTACACATGTACTATGTTTTGAGGTCCGCATTAATTTTCTGCTGTGTTGATTCAGATATGGCGTGTGATAAAGACAGCAGGAGGATCACCAAAGGGTATCCTTTTATTGTAGGTGGAACAACAAAAAGTTGGATTTCGAACCTAAAAAGGTTGTTGTAACTTTCAACAACAGGCGAGTATGTTGTAGCTACAAATTTTGGTAAAGAGATGATTTGGTTACTTAGTTTTATGGAGGAATTGGAAAGAAGTAGGAGAATGTTAGCCGTAATCGCGGATAAATGAGAGTGTCATTCACTTTGCAAAGAAATCAGCCTTCCATTCAAGACTAATCATATACAATGGCTGAGGTACCAATTCTCATATGATCTGGGCCTTGGAAGATGGATACAATTGAAGCTCGAAAAAGATACACACCAGCTTAATCCCGCGTACATGTTAACAAGCGGAGTAAACTAGGAGAAACCGAAGTTCCCCGCTTTAGTTTCAATTAATCTCTCAAAGAATGTGAAGATGAAAAATGAGAAATCTACAGTCCAAGAAGGTTCAGAGTCCAATATATACAGCTATAGCCGGGTGGAGTTGCTTGAGATCACCTGAAGTGGGAGATTGTTGGTTGTGGAGCCCGACTATCATCATAAGGTTTCGTGGGTCCCTCTTTCACCATGTTTATACCCCATGAAGCATTTTGCATAACCCCATAAGTATGTACACTCTTCCATCATAGGGAGTGCGGGGGGGTACCCTCATGAGGTAGTCCTGGGGATGCCATCCCTAAGAAGTGCTGGCCCCTGGGCTGGGTTCGGGGGTGAAGCTCCCAAAGAAAAATTTGCCCTTGTAAAAGTATATTGTAATTTCATTGTAAATCTGGACCGTTCATTATAAGGTCGCGACATCTAATGGTAGATATTATATTAGGGTTTGCCCTAGGAAGGCGTAAACCCTCTTTAAGGAGGGAAATGTATCAATTATGGTTGATGGTGTGAATATTTTGTATTCTAAGAGAGGAGACCGTGAGAGAGAAAGAAGAAGCAACGGTGTGGTGTAGGTTGTATCCTTCATTTGTTGGATAATAATAAAGGAAGGACCTCGCAATTTTCTTTGGTGGACGTGAGTCTACACCGGGTGAACCATGTAAATCTGTTTCTTTCTTGTATTGTGTGTCTTCTGTGTTTTGTTTCTGCATTTGTTTTATTTTATTGCTCCGCGGTCTTGTTTTTCTAACAGTAATTGCCCTTAAATGTTTTGAGTTGTAAACAGATCTTGAGCGTTTCTCTCATCTGTCGGATATGGAGGCATTTAATTATAATAATGTAAAGTAGTTGTAGCTTTTAATTCCGATTAGATAGCTCATAAATGTGGGAGGGAAAACTCGTGAAAGACACCCTCACTTGTATAATTGTAATATTCAGAACATTGTAAGCTGTAGAGTTGTAGAGAGAAAGAACACAGAGAATAACCCATGTACTAGAATACTTGAGTTAATATAAGAAATCTTTGACTCACGTTCATGGTGTTATTATGCTTACTGTTTACATATGTTGAATGGTATGTTTATAGTTTTTTTGTTTCTTTGTTATGCATTTATTTCAATGCGATGTGTATGCTTTTGATTTCATGTTGAACGTATGAAGTCTACGAGGAGAGAAGTATGAGTTTCAATTGTTTCTCATCCTAATAATTCCTACAAAGAGTGCAGTGAATGTCCGCAAGGCATGCATTGACAAAGTTTCGAGTTTTATCTCAGAAAGCTCAAGGAGGGATACCGTTGTTCTCACTTCAGCAGAAGTGCAGGTGTAACACAGAGCCATGCAAGGTGTGCACAGGTGAGTGGAAGCCTTAGGTTTTATCAACTTAAGAGGAAATTTTGAAGGATTGTTGTTGCAAAGAAGTGCACAGAGTCAAAGGGACAAATAATCAAAGGTTATTTGTGAATGCCGCAAGGAGTGCATGCTGGAAATCTCTTGGAGATCCTTGAGTAGCAAGTGAAAGATCAGGAAGGAAAGAACCTTGAAGAGTTCAAGGGAAGGCGAGTGTCGAAGTCACCCATTGGAAACAAAATATTAGAAGGTTTGACACAGGAGTGTTTGGTGGAGGAGTCTTTCAGAAGTTTGAGAAGATGGTGGAAACGCTTCGAGGAGAAGTACCGATTTTTCGAGGACCGTTGGATCCAGTCGACTAGTGAGAAGATCAAGGCCGATTATTTTTTAGCACTCACAAACTCAGGAGGAATATAGACTGTTGGATTCGAATCAACGAGGGTCATTGATCTCGTGGTTGAATTTTGATGTTTCGGAATTCAGAAAGTAAAGAAGGCTATGACTCAAAGTCGAGAGTTTCAAACTCCCGATTCGTGAAGTCCCGATCGAATCAGGACCGTTAGATCACGGGAGTTGAGAACCGTTGATTTGCGGCGGGATATATCATGGTTTCGGTTATCAGGAGGAGGGATTTGTTGCATAGCAGCTCACAAATATGCAAAATCCCGGGTGCAGAAATATTTGGCCCCAGGTTTTAGTTGTAGGTCACATCAGGGAAAAGTCCAAAGGGAGGAGTCAGAGACCTGTTAGCCTTTTCGAGGTTTCAGGGATTAATGAGACAAGAGGACTCACATATGGGATTGCAAAGTCACAAAACCTGAAACATTCTTTCGGGTGAAGGTTGTGGTCATATCAACAATCACGTCAGTAAGAGTTATCACTTAGTGCTTGTTTGCATAGGCATAACTCATAAGGACCCGTGGATACACACTAGCGTGTGGGGGATTTCCTGTGGGGAAATCAAAGAGTCAATTCTATTCGCGGGGAATATTAAGAACGATCCTAAGACCGTGAGGTCGTGTAGAACCTACTGAGGTAGGGGGTGGTACATCATTTTTGGTTCCATGATGTCTGGCTACACTGCACTGCTACTAGAATTTTGGGAATTTATTGCAATGTTTTGAATTTCTTGGTTCCATAGTGTTTGGATACACTGCACTGCTACATAAACAATTTTTTTTGAAAACTCTTATAATATCATGATTCTTCTTCTCCATATTAAGCATATGGTGGAGACTAGAAAAAAAAATGAAAGAGACATATATCAAATTTAGGCACTCCAATTCTACATGTCCTTGTCCCTTAAGGTGCATGTTTGGTAGAAGTATGCTACACTGATAATTGATGACACTATGTAATGTCCCTTTCCAAATAGGAGCTCCAGAAAAGAGGCTTAATGGTCTAAACCACCCCGTTAGACCATAGCCAAGGCCAAAGAGGGGTAAATAGGGTTACTAGAGGTCACTCCAGTCACAGGTGTTATATTCGGAAAGTGAAATTGAGCTAAAAAGGGTTAAAAGCGCTTTTAAGTCATTATGAGCTAAAAATAGAAGTCAATAGTGAATTAGGGTTTCAGCAATGATTTAGGGTTTTGGAAGTCAACAATGAATTAGGGTTTCAACATGATTTAGGGTTTTGGAAACCTATAAAGGAAGGGTCAGTGACCTAATTCATCATTATGCAGATTATGACTTGTCATTGAGGAGAAGAGGTGCATCTCAAGAGAGATAGTTTAGTGTATTCCAGGAGGAAGACACCAGTTGGCTAATTTCGGTTTTGAAAGACACACCCTAGTCACCGGGAAGATCATCCAGGTCTTCCATCATTCTTCATTGATTCCACAGTGCTCCCATATTCCAGGTATTATCTTTTAGTTACTTATTTATATTCCGGCTAAGATCCTTTTGTCCTTTGATCTAGCCGAGTGTTGTTATTTTATTCAGCCGCAGTTGCTTATTTGTATTCCAGCTAAGATCCTTTGTCTGTTGATCTAGTTGAGTATTGTCAGTTTATTCAGCCGCATTCGACCATTTTGTAATCCACAGAGATATCATAATACAACTTTGTAGTCCTTTGTCGTGTTTATTATTTGTATGATCATTTATATGATGTAAACCTTTGATCCTACACACACATTATCAGTGTTTCCTAGAATAACCAAGTCGGGAACATTACAGTGGTATCAGAGCTTTAGTACTTCCAGCCTGTGACTAAAGACAATGAGTGCAGCAGAAGACCCAGAGGGTCGTGAACGCGTAGGTGACGAATATGTCACTTACAACAGACATCAAGAAAGAAGGCATAGGCCTGATTTTCCCCATTTGCCTCCTAGCTTAGAGGAAGAGGAAGAGGCACACAGAGAAGCAGAGAGAAGGGCAGAGTGTGAGGCTGAGCGCGAGGCAGAGAGGATGCTAGGAGACAGATATGAGTGAACAGAGGGCAGTGGCAAGGCCCCCATAGATCCATAGGCAAATTTCATGCAGGTTATCAACGATATGTTATCTAGTCAATGGACCATGTCTCAGTCCTTCGCACAGGTGGTTGATAGATTGGCTAGAGTGGGCACCCCAGATACATAAGTCCTGCATGCAGCATAGGGGAACTCGGGAGCAGGTAATAGACCCCAGTCACTCTCTCACACATACACCTCAGGGAGTAGGATTCTCAGACCCTTGTTTCGTAGTTTTTAGAGGGCACTCCCATTAGCAGCACCGCCACCGATAGCACAGAGGCCACCCACTCATGCTGACGACATTGCAGATTGTAGGAGGGAGTACACATCATTGGGTCGTGACTTCCATCAGGACATGACCTTAGTCGAGTACTATGGACTCAGACTCAGAAACCGCCCCAGAGAGCCGCAGAGGGGAGGAACACAACAACAACAGGGGCATAACCTCGATTTCATCCGAAAAGTTGGGAAAATCACCATCCCTTCTTTCGACGGATCATCCAAATCCACTGCCATATCTTGGGTACAGAAGCTAGACATGTATTACAATCTCAACCAGATGACCGAGACCGAGGCCATTAGTTTCGTGACCTTACACTTGGAGGGTGAGGCACACGAGTGGTGGTATCATGGACTGGTGACATTGGGTCACAATCACATCACCTCCTATAGGGATTTTACAGATAGGCTCATGGACAGGTTTGACAGGAAGGATCTCGAGATACACTTCAGGGATCTAGCCCAGTTGAGACAAACTGGCACATCAGAGGCGTTCATCACAGAGTTTCAGTGGGTATCCATGGTAGTGACAGATATATCAGATCCCAGGATGATCATTCTATTCACAGAAGGACTCACAGAGCCTTTGAGAGGATGGGTGAAGGCATACAGGCCTCCCACTTTACATGATGCCATCCTTCGCACTTGAGATCTAGCAAACTCAGTGCCAAAGACTAAAAATTTCTCCAAACCATTTGTACCCTAGAGGGATCGAGACAGGAAGCCATTCCAGAGAGAATGGAAGGGAAAGGATAAGTTGGATGATAAGACTAGGCTAGATCTTATGAGGAAGAATCTTTTCTTTAGCTGCAAAGATCCTTGGGTCCTAGGACACAGGTGCATGGGCAAGGGAGAGATTCATTATATTGAGGTAGCAGCAGATAGTGTGGACAGTGAGGAGGAGGAGCAGGACAATGGATCCACTAGTTCAGAGGAGGACTCAACACTAGCAGAGGAGTAGCCTCCTCGTAGACCACCGACACCGGTAGGATCCCATCCTCCAATAGTCCCACAACTACCAAAGCAGGCTAATAGGAGGAAACCAACAAAGGGAGGAGTCATAGAGACCCTTTTTGGTGTTCCCATGTATGACACCCTTTGTATCAGAGGGATTATTCAGTGGCAATGGACAATCACCCTGATAGATGGTGGGGCCACCCACAACTTCATCGACACTTCACTAGTATCGAGACGAGCACTTTAGACAAAGGAGTTTGAGGGGTTTGATGTTGCGGTAGTAGATGGCCACACAGTGGAGTGTCTAGATAGAGTTCCAAACTTAGAGATGAAGTTAGGCAATTACACAGTGAGAGACACATTTTATGTGGTTGACCTATCAGACATAGATGTGGTGTTAGGAGTTCAGTGGATGATTACCTTGGGAAAAATCACTACCAACTACCAAACCTTGGAAATGGGATTCAAAGATGAGGATGGGAAGAAGGTTGTTCTAAGAGGTATGTCGATAGGAGAACCCAGGAAAGTTTCAACCAAGAGGATGGAGAGGATATTCATACATGGGGAGGTAGCATATGCCGTAGAATGCTTGATCACTACTCAGAAGGATTCAGAAGGTTGACAACAATACCATACAAAGATCAAGAATTTATTGGGACGACATCAGCAGGTCTTTGAGGAAATTCCACCAAGGATACCACCTGACAGGGAGTTGGAGGAGGGGGCCAAACTTATGATCACCCCCCCCTATCGTCATCCTAGGAGGTTCAAGGATGAGATAGAGAAGGCAATCAAGGAATTGTTGGCGATGGGACACATCAGACCAAGCAGCAGCCCATTCGCTTCTTTAGTTGTCTTAGTTCTGAAGAAGGATGGCACCATGACGATGTGCATTGATTACCGAGCCTTGAACAAGAAAACCATTAAGAACCAGTACCCTATCCCATGCATTGACGAGTTGATGGATGAGCTGCATGGGGTAGTTTTCTTCTCAAAAATTGATCTACACTCTAGATATCATCAGATCAACATCTGAGAGTAGGACATAGAGAAGATGACATTTCGATGTCATTTTGGACACTTTGAGTTCCTGGTTATGCCATTTGGGCTAACCAATGCACCCGCTACATTCCAGTCTTACATGAACCATATATTTAGGGATAAATTAAGGAAATCAGTCTTATTTTTCTTCGACGACATCTTGATCTATAGCTGGTCATGGAAAGAGCATATGAGGCACCTAGATGAGGTATTGAGCATCATGGAGGCACAACCATTATATGCCAAAGAGTCCAAGTGCGAGTTCGGTATGAAAGAGTTGCTTTACTTAGGCCACATCATCAGTGCACAGGGGGTATAGGTGCACCAAGAGAAGATCAAGGCCATTCTATATTGGCCGACGCCCAAGAATGTGACAGAATTGAGGAGCTTCTTCGGGTTGTGCAGCTATTACAGGCGGTTCGTCCAAGGTTTTTCTCATCTTGGAGCACCGTTGATAGATCTTACCAAGCATGAGGCCTTCATATGGACCGAGAAATCACAGGAAGCCTTTGATCACATGAAGGAATTCATGATCACTTGTCCAGTGTTGGCACTACCTGACTTCACCTTGCCATTTGTACTAGAGTGTGATGCATCCAGTGAAGGGATTAGGGTAGTTTTGATGCAGGGAGGACACCCCATTGTATTCGAGAGCCAAAATCTTAGTCAACCTGAGAGGTTGTACTCCATTTATGACAAGGAAATGTTGGCAATCATGCATGCCTTAACCAAGTTCAGACAATATTTGGTGGGAAACAAATTCGTGGTCAAGACCGATCAAAACAGTTTGAAGTATTACCTTGAGCAGAAGGACCTCAGTGAGTGCCAACAGAAATGGGTGAGGAAGGTACATGCGTTCAACTTCGACATAGAGTATGTAAAGGGGAAGAAGAACATTATGGTTGATGCACTATTGAGGAGACCTGCGGCATGTTCTTTGATGGAGATTTCAACAAATTGGAAATCCCACTTGTTATTGGAATATTCCAAGAACACGTTCGCTTGTGAGGTGATGGATGGGTAGATATAGGATGACCAATATAGGGTCATTGATGATGCCATATTTTACAAGGATAGAGTCTACTTGGTGCCAGATTCAGGGCTTAAGAAGAAGATCCTCAATGCAGTTCATGATTCATCTCTAGCAGGCCATCAGGGGTTTTTCAAAACCTACAGACAGATCAGAGAGAGGTTCTCATGGAAGGGCCTCAAACAAGACGTTATGAGACATGTCAGTGAGTGTGTGACTTGCCAGCAGAACAAGTCAGAGCATGCTCTTCTAGCAGGGCTACTTCAGCCACTCCCCATTCCAAAGCAGAAATGGGAGACTATATCTATGGACTTCATCACCGGTCTACCCAAGGTCCAGGGTAAGGACTGTATCTATGTAGTGGTCGACAGATTGACCAAGTTTGCTCACTTCTACTCCATACCAACAGAGTACAATGCAGTTTAGGTAGCCGAGATTTTCTTCAGGGAGGTCTTCAGACTTCATGGGTTGCTAAAGAACATCGTTAGTGACAAGGATAGTCGGTTCATAGGGACATTTTGGAGAGAGTTGTTTCGGTTGGTGGGGACAGAGTTGACACCTAGCACCAGCTATCACCCTCAAACAGATGGGCAGACCAAGATTGTCAACAAGTGGGTTGAAGGGTATTTGAGGAACTATGTAGGAGGAAAATAGAGAATGTGGGTAAAGTGGTTACATTTAGGATAACATTGCTACAACACCACCTTCCACATGTCCATTGGTATGACACCCTTACGAGCATTGTACGGATATGATGCTCCCACTTTGGTAGACTTGGTGTTCAGGGAGAGCGGAGCTCCCAAGGCCAAGGATTGGATCATAGAGAGTCAGGAGATCCTCAAGTTGTTGAAAGAGAACCTGCAGATGGCGCAAAACCGACAAAAGATAAGTGCAGATAGGCATAAGATAGAGCACAACTTTGAGGTTGGAGATTTGGTTTTCTTGAGACTCCAACCCTACAGACAGTCATTTCTGAAGAAAAGTGGGGCCGAGAAGCTCAAACCCAGATTTTATGGTCCTTACAGGATCATGCACCGAGTAGGCGAGGTTGATTACGAGCTAGAGCTTCCAGAGGGGAGAAAGATTCATAATGTGTTCCATGTGTCTTGCCTAAAAAAGGAAGTGGGACAATTCATTAGCACATCAGAGGAGCTTCCCCCATTGGATGAGGAGGGACAGTTGGAGTTAGTTCTGGAGGAGGTTTTGGAGTTCTGGGAGCGGAAACTAAGGAGTAGGGTCATCAGAGAGTGTTTGATCAGATGGAGAGGGATTCCAATAGAGGACGCTACTTGGGAGAGCGATAAGGTGTTGTAGCACCCTGGACTGGTATTGCTTGAGGACAAGAACTTTCGGGAAAGGAGGATTGTAATGTCCCTTTCTAAATAGGAGCTCTAGAGAGGAGGCTTAATGGTCTAAACTGCCTCGTTAGACTATAGCTAGGGCCAAAGAGGGGTAAACAGGGTTACTAGAGGTCACTCCAGTCATAGGTGTTATATTCGAAAAGTGACATTGAGCTAAAAAGGGTTAAAAGTGCTTTTAAGTCATTATGAGCTAATAATAGAAGTCAACAGTGAATTATGGTTTCAGCAGTAATTTAGGGTTTTAGAAGTCAACAGTGAATTAGGGTTTTATCATGATTTAGGGTTTTGGAAAGCTATAAAGGAAGGGTCAGCGACCTAATTCATCATTATGCAGATTATGACTTGTCATTGAGGAGAAGAGGTGCATCTCAGGAGAGATAGTTCAGTGTATTCCAGGA
>SNQJ01S0084553.1:45700-68579 GCA_010110895.2 Picea sitchensis | reverse complement strand
TATTGTCAGTTTATTCAGCCGCATTCGGCCATTTTGTAATCCACAGAGATATCATAATACAAACTTTGTAGTCCTTTGTCGCGTTTATTATTTGTATGATCATTTATATGCTGTAAACCTTTGATCCTACACACACATTAGCAACGTTTCTTAGACTAGCCAAGTCAGAAACATTACATTTGCCTATACTATAAAGCCCATAAACAAGGCGTGTTGTAATCATATTAGATGGTGATAGATGATATTGTAGTGATCTTAATGCTAATATTTAGCAATAGGTTGTTGGTCATGTAGATGTAAGTCAAATAGGCTACAAGGTTGTTCTTGTGTGAAGCAAGAAGGTATGATGTCGATTGTGTCTTAGGTGTAGACCAAGGTTAGGAATGTAACGTTTTATTCTGAATGAATAAGACAAAAAGAGAGCATGACGCTCAAGGAATGTTGATTTTCTCGTTTGGGTTTCCAAGGTAAAATCTTTGTGTATTGTGTGTTTTTTTTGTCTTTTGTTTTCTAGCTTAAATCTGTCTTCCTCTCTTCTGTTAGGTTCAACATGGAAGTACAATTTCCTAACATATCCAACACTAGAGTTTCAGGTGATGATTGCAGATGGCGGTACCATAAATTATTCTAGGAAGTGCCATAGTATTAATCTCAATATAGGGGAATATTTTTTTGATAGTCTCGTGATTTCCATCCAAATGGGTGGTGTTGATGTTGTATCAGGGGTCCAATGGTTATAATCATTGGGAACATTGACCCTTAATTTTCATGATAGTTTTCTAAGATGGCAAGGAAATTGAGCTTAGAGGCATCCAAGGGAAACCCTCTAAGGTGATAAGGTCTAATAGAATGAAAAATTAGACAAAAAGGGTCACCATGGTGTAATTGCACAATTATTCTCACTAGATGTTCAAACATCTATATCCTTTACTCCATTATATCTATAGATAGTGATCAATAGTCATTCCAAGGTATTTAGAGAGATGCCTAAGGGTCTTCCACCTGCTCGAGATCATTACCATGTTATTCATTTGCAACCAGGAAGTTTACCACCTAACATTAAGCCTTATAGGTATCCATATGCATAAATTAGTGAGATTGAGCATATGATCCAAGAAATGTTAGAGGTTGGCATCATTCAACCTAGCCAAAGCTCTTTCTCTTCACCAGTGGTGATGGTTACGAAAAAAGGATGGATCATGGCATATGTGTCCATATTATAGACAAATCAACAAAATGACCATCAAATATAAGTTTCAAATTCCTATCATTGATGAATTATTAGATGAATTGCATGGATAAATTTTCTTACTAAGTTGTATCTTAATTCGGGATATCATTAAATCAAAATGAGGCAAGAAGACATTCTCAAAACAACTTTTAGAACACATGAAGGTCATTATGAGTTTTTGGTTATGCCATTTGGACTTACTAATGCACCTTCAACATTTCAAAGCTTGATGAATTCTATTTTCAAGCCCTTCCTTGGAAAAAATTTGTTAGTATTTTTTGATGACATACTAATCTACACCAAATATTGGGAAGAGCATGTACAACATGTTGATAGAGTATTACAACTATTGGAAGAGCAACAATCTTATGCAAATCCTTCCAAGTGTGTCTTTGGATTTCAAGAACTGGAATATTTGGGTCATATTGTATCTCCTGAAGGTGTAAAAGTGGACCCTAACAAAATTAAATCCACGAGGGAATGGTCGATTCCCAAAACCTTGAAGAAACTTAGAGGATTAGGATTGGAAGGCTATTGCTGCAAGTTTGTCAAGAACTATGGTCAAATAGTAGCACCTCTAACATCATCATTAAAGAAGGAAACATTTTCTTGGAAGCAACCAAAACTTTTGAAAAACTTAAGGAGGATATGTGTGCAACTCCCGTCCTAACCACACCTAACTTCACAATTTTTTTTATTGAGGAGTGTGATGCCTTGGACCATGCAATTGGTGCACTTTTAATGCAAGAAGGAAGACCCCTTGTCTTTGAATGCAACCAAATTAAAAGAAAAACGTACTCAAACCCATTTATGAGAAATAAATGTCGGTCATACTACATGTAGTCAAGAAATGAAACCCTTACCTAATAGGAATACACATCAAAATAAAAACAGATCATTATAGTTTGAAGTACTTCTTGGAGCAATGATTATCTTCAGAAGAGCAACATAAATGGGTTACAAAGATGCTAGGTTATGACTTTGAAATTATCTACAAAAAAATAAAACAAAATGTTGTGGAAGATGCCCTTTCAAGGAAAGAAGAAGAAACAAAAGGTTCATTATGTGCTATTTATACTACACAATATGATTGGGTGGAAGAAGCAAGGATAGAATGGAAGCAAGATCAAGAGGTATGTAGGATCATTCAACAACTACAAGAGGACCCTATTTCATTAGATTATTTTGCATGGAAGAAAGATTTACTATGGTATCATGGGTATCGTGATCGCCTGTATTTATGTAAGAATTCCCAACTCAAATAGAAGGTCCTTCTGGAATTGCACACTTCTCCTATAGGAGGACATTCGGGATTCTTGAAAACGTACCATAGGATCAAGAAGGATGTTTTTTGGGAAGGTATTAAAATTGATGTTCAAAAGTTTGAGTCTAAATGTGTGGTATACCAAGATAATAAGGGAGTGATAATCAAGACGTCATGTCTCTTACAACCATTAGCTATACCAAGTCAACGTTGGAAAGAGGTTTCAATGGATTTTATTACAGGAAACCCAAATCTGAAGGAAAGACTGTCATCGTGGTAGTAGTGGATCGAATAACAAAGTATGCCCATTTTTGCTCTCTTTATCACCCTTTTAAATCAACTAGTACAATAACCGCACCATTCATGGAAACAATTCAAAATTTACATGGAGTCCCCAAGATTATTGTAAGTAACAAAGATCCAATTTCCATTGCAAATTTTTGGACTGAATTATTTTCTTGTTTGGGTACTCAATTGGCTCACAACTCATTTTATCATCCTCATTCTAATGAGAAAATTGGGATTGTGAATAAATGTCTAGAAGGATATCTTCATTTCTTTGCATTTGATAAATAGACATAATGGTTCAAGTGGTTGTCCTTGGCGGAATGGTGGTACAACACATCCTTCCATACTTCATAAAAAATGTCCCCAATTTTGGCACTTTATGGATACCATCCTCCATCAATAACATTACCCTTGAAAGGGACTACAAAGGTTCAAGCAATGAAGGACCGCATAGGGAACCAACAAGAGGTTCTCAAACTATTGAAGGACAACTTGGTTATAGCACAAAATAGGATGAAATAACAAGTAGATCAACATCGCAATGAAACAAAATTTGAAGTGGGGGATTGGGTATTTATGAGGATACAACTATATAAATAGATGTCTCTCAAGCAACAAAAGAAGGACTATACATTATCACCCAAATATTATGGCCTCTATAAGGTTTTGCAAAGGATCGGATGTATGTCTTACAAATTGGAGTTTCCTCCATCTTCACGTGTACATATAGTCTTCCATGTTTCTTGCTTAAAGAAGGTCATCGACGACAAGGTCCTAGGCCAAAATATTTTACTAGAGATTAATGAAGAAGGGAAAATCATACTAGAACAAAAAACGATCCTTGGAACAAGGATTGAGTATCTGAGAAATCGATCAATTACAAAGTACCTCGTCATATGCAAGAGCCTGACAGTGGAAGAGGCGACATAGGAAGATGGGTTATTCTTGCAAAAACACCCGTGGTTAGTCAAATGTTGAGGAAAACACTTGTTTGAAGGGGAGGGCCATGTTAATCCCTAGACAAAGCCCCATGTTATGTATAAAACCCCTTATTAAGCCCTATATATTGAATTGTTGCATTTATAGTGTTATATTTGTATGTAGGCTAGAACCCCTTCATTGCACCCTTTCATTATAATTGTACCCTTTGTCTGTCGTATATATTGAATTATTACATTTCTAGTGTTATATTTGTATGCAGGCTAGAACCCCTTCATTGCACCCTTTCATTATAATTGTACCCTTTATCTGATATATATATATATATATATATATATATATATATATATATATCGTCTCATATTGTATTCTGAATTGGATATGTTGTAAAAGGAGGTTCCCCCTTGAAGTGGATTGCACTCATTGACTTTTTATCATTTTTAAGGCATTGGATCATAACATTTTAGCTACCAAAGGCATACCAAAAGAGAATATATTTTATTAAACCCCTCCTCACTACCTCCTTTGGTTTTGATATTACTTCTCGTTTTATTGGTTTTTTTCTAGCATGTTCGTGACCTGTGGGACTAGCTTGTGGTTGAAAAATTGTAGCCCAGGGGCATCTAAGCCATCAAAATCACTCGAGGATTACACTCGGCATGGGCCACACCAACCCTTGTCATGACTGGATTTTTTGGTGTCTCCTCTCGATAGCGACGGGTTTCAAACTTAGGTCGACATGTAGGACGAGGCCCATTGAAATTGATTGCTCTACCGAGATTTGACTTACTTCCCATTTTATTAAAGGGACACCTTCCTTTTCTTTTGTACTCTTCCATATGAATTCAAAAACATTCCTTCTTATTCTTTCAAGGACCCCCTTAGGAAAGAAATCTAGGGAGTGCCAATATACATGAATTGTATATAGTACAAGCTTCACCAAAGTTACCCTCCCTCCATAAGATAACCACCTCCACACCATAGATTAATCCTCTTCTCAATATTCTCTTTTAACCAATTCCAATCATTCTTTCCATAGTCATTTGGATTCGAATGAAATCCAAAATATTTCAAACCCTCTCTGAAATTCACTTGTTGAAAAAGAATGACCTCCAATAAATGCCTTTCCCGAATCTCCTCCACAACACTAAGGTATATAGAGGATTTATATACATTTGTTTCCATGACATATGTAACACCATATAAATATAGGATTTCTCTTAACTTATTTGCATCCCTTATGGATCCATCACAAAAAAGAAGTACATCATCTACAAATATTTGATGTGTCGAGAAGAAGATCTACCTCTCTTAATCCCTTTTATACCACTAGTTCTTTTTGCTTCCATGATTTCCCTACTTAGACCTTTGACTATGAAAATGAAAGGAAAAGGTGATAAAGGGCATCCCTTACTTAATCCTCTAGAGGGATTAAAATATTTGAACGATGAACCATTAATAAACACTACAAAAGAAACATAATTCAAGGAGACTATTATCCGGTTCACTACCTGTAAATAGAATCCAAGATGGAATGATATTAACCTTGCATAGAGCCAAATTTCTATGTCATATGCTTTAGATAAGTCCAATTTCAGAACCACCACTAAAAATTTATTCATCTTAATTGAGTGTAGCCCTTCCTAAACCACTCCTATAGCATTATGAGTTCGTCTTCCATTGAGAAAACGAATTTGTTCCTGAGAGATGGCAGTTAAAAATATTTTATTAATTATTGATTATGTTAACTTGGTAGTTATCTTATAGATGTAGTTGCACAAAGAGATTGGTCATAAATATCGAATGGATTGAGGATTGTCCTTTTGGGAATTAAGGATAAAATTGCAGAGTTAAAGATTCCATGCACCTTTTCTTTGGCCCTAATTCTTGCACCACCTCAAGAAGGTCTTCTTCTATTAAATGAAAAAAAACCCAAGAAAAGTTCAAGAATGCATCCATTAGGCCCTGGGTTTTTGTATTTTTGAAAAGTGACCATAACTAATTTTAATTGATCTTTTGTGGTTCCCTCATTTAGGCTGCCATGAGCCTCTTCAAAGGCAAATCTTGAGTAAAAGGTAGGAATATTAATGATCCAACAATATTTACCCTTCTCAACTATCAATAAAGTCTTTGAAAGTGTTTTACCCCTTGCTCAAATATATCATGAACTTCCTCTAAGTACTTCCATTCAACGTCTCTATCTCCCAAATTGTTATTCACATTTTTTCAATGGTTGACACAATTCTAAAAATATTTAGTGTTCTCGTCACCTTTTGTCAACGTTAACAAATTTATGCTCTTTAGTATCAATTGAGCTTCCTTATTATGTAAGATATTTTTTCTAGAGATTTTAATCATGCCCAGATACCTTCGTAAATTTAGCCTCAAAATCCCATTCATAGATTTCTGGTACTTGTCTCTCTACATAAATTACATCATGCTTTGTCTTTTGACTTATAATATAGACCCAATGTATCACCACTTATTTTATTTTCTTCAAACTCGAAGCAAATTGAAATCTATTTGATTCCTTTGATGATTCATCATACCTTACACATTCCTTTTTCACCAACCTAGTGAAATCCTCATCCTCTAGCCATCCTATATTGAATTTGGAAGGACCGAGGGGTTTATGGTCCTTATTTTCCAATTTTAATATGATTGGAATATGGTTTGAGTCACCTCTTGACTCCACCCAAGACCTCATCCTCTAATGATCAACCAAAATATACTCTAAAACCAAATCTACTTGACCTTTTAGTGACCATGTCTAGTCTCATTCTTTGATTTCTCTGGGTTCAGACCATTTTTAAAAGTTCCATATCTACTAAGCCAAAATATCATATTTCATGGAGGAAAAACTTAGTCCAAGGATCTAACCTTGTTGATTTCTCCCTGTATCCTAGGCCTCTTTATTCATAAGTTAAAATCTCCCCCCAATATAATCTTGTCATTTTTAGTAAATGTAAAAATAAATTCTCGCAAAATTGAACCTTTTCCTCATAAGGGCCATATATATTAACTACTAAGAAGGATTTCCCTGACTCTAAGGATAAGAGCTCATGTCCTATTTCTGACACAAAGAGCACATATTCTATTAGGTGAAAGGATTTGTTCTTCCAACCACTAATAAGGGTGGGATTGTCTAATGGCATCAAAATACAAATTGGTAAGTGGAACTATGTTCAAACTCCATATCATGTGATGGTTATGTTTTAGTGTTCAAGATGCCATACATATGGTGAAATAGCACATGATTGTGCCTTAAACTTCTCTAAACTTGAATGGCAAAGGAAGAAACCTTATAAGGTTTGGTTAGATGAGGGTAGTAGTTCGATAAACCTTGAAGCTCTAAAGGATAAGTTTGAGTTAGCAGGAGTAGATTTTTAAGAACTCATGATTGAAATCCCTAAAGAAACATTGAGCTTATAACACAAAGAACAAAAGAGAGGGGATGAGGGTTTAATGCATCATTCTTACCAAGGAGGACAAGTAAAACCAAGGAATTTAGTTGGAACACAAGTTCTCGATTATTTTCCAAAGCATTAGACAATACCCTACAATATTTGGGTAAGTAAATTGCTTATTCTATTGTTTGTTATTTCAAAGATAAAGGAAACCATTTGAGTCTCTTAGATATTAGTGGCCTCACTAGAGGACATAAATGACATATCGTTAATTAAGGTGGGACAGGGGTATAAAGGGTTAGCTAATAAGTTTTATGGTTGCTACATTAGCCATTTTTTTCTAAAGGAGAGCCTTCCTCTTGTAGACTACATAGAACCTCAAATATTATGATGTCTTCCCCTAAATATATCTTCACTTTTTTCCTTGTTTTGACACACTAATGATTTTTCCTTAATGTATTTACCCTTGGGGTCTTCAAACCCCTATCCCCTTCGTCCCTTGCTAACCTTCCACACTCTGATAGCTCATTAATAGAAATTTTATTACCAAATAACCTTGTGCATTCCCCAAGGGGTTTCCTCCCTTCGTAGACCATAACCATGTTTATTTGTTCCTTGAACTCCCCTTGTTAACATCCAAGTATATGGGCTTTAGAAAATCCAACTTTCTCTCACAAACCTCTCGCGGAGGTACCTTTTGGTCCAAAATGAAAGACGAAGGAGAATACTCACCTCCTTTACCTTGCATTTTCCTCCAATAAACTAATGGGTTACTTAACTTCTAGCATGCATGGAATAACTATGATGTACCCAGATCCCAATGCTAGGAAAATAACCAAACCAAATTTGACATAACTCATGTCTGGTACCATTTTAATACGAACACATGCATGCAACATAATAAAAATGATCATGCAACCTTTGATAATTTCAAATTTGTGAATACAAATGGTTGATGTAAACAACAAAATTTAAACATACATAAACACAATATAAAACATAACAATTAATCACAACATAAAAATAGTAAATTAACAATGATCAAAACACTTATCTTTATGAAGATTTACACAAACCAACTCTAGATGTTGAACGTTCCACCCAACCGTAGACTCTACTTCTCTAATTCTCTCAATAGTAAGTCACCCTGAGCTGTAGATGTGAGTCCACAAGGACAAATAGGCTCCTATGATTGTCCACTCTAACAACCAAATACCCATTAAATTATTAGTGACCCGACTCCCTTAACAATTCCAACCACCCAACTCTCTTCCCCATTAGTTTGCACAACCCAAGGGATGATATTTCCTTCTCTACACCATAGTCCCTTAGATAATATCCATCCCCTCTAGGCTCCAACACATACTAGCCAAGAATATTTCCACTGGGTGCTCTAGGAAATCCAGCTGCAACAAGAGTGCACACAACAACGATTACATAGGCTCTTGTGTTTTTTCTTAGTAAAAATTTACTTATAGGCATGACAAACTCATTCCTAGCATAGCTACTAGCTTTGGTAACTTGTCTTCAATACACAATATGGATGCCTACTATTTTCCATCACTAAAATCTAGTTTTTCCTCCAAATTTCCAACTGTAAGAAATGCTCTCTTCCCTACTCAAAATTTTATTTTCCCTTCATGGTTGAGTCTCACAATCCCTAAGAAATTATTGTGCTAAACCCATGTTGTCTCTTACTCAACCTCTTACATGCATTCAATGATGCAATTCTTATCATGAGTGTGCTTGTCCCATGCTCTCATAACTAGGTGAGATGACTCTTCCACCAACCATGTTAGATGCATTCAATGATTGATTTTAATAAGTCAAAGGGGATAGTTAGGAAATGGATCTAGGAAAATGGAATAAGATTCTATGCACATTGGGTTCCTTCAAACCTCCATTTTAGCCCATTCTATTGTGGAATCATATCCCCTTATAACTTTGGTCCTTATCTATCTACAATCGACGATGTATTTCCTTTTTATTATTTTTAATGCACGATGTTTACATATTACATCGCTTGGCCCTTGGACATTCATTACATATACAATTATAAATTTATAATTTGGGGGGCGGAAGTAGGGTGTTACAATCTTCTCCCCCTTGTTTTTGCATTGTTCTCGGTGCACATCACCATACAAGTGTACATGGATACCTATACATAGTTTTACATCATAGTACTTGATACTTTTGTGGTTTAATAACTCCCACAACAATTCCAACCAACAATCTCTCATTCCCCTCACCCCGCACAACCCAAGGAAGTGTACCCCCTTCTTTTCACTACAGTCCCACTTCCCTTCCAGGGATCCAACACGGGTTTGCCAATAAGTCTTAGAGTTGTGGCTCCAGGAATTCCAATTACCAAAGTGGAGTCTTTATGCATGTATACACAAATGTACATTCAATTTTTCTCGTAAATCTACAAAAATATGTGGTATTCCTCTCACATGGCCTTGTTGTGCTCCCGTGTGTCATCTTCTAGACCATAACAAGTCCATTAGACTTTTACTAGGCCAATGGCTTCGTTTCTAAGCAATTTGACTTCTGAGTCTAGGATGCACACCGATTGCACTCAGAAGTCCCCTCCGTTCTCTGCCTGGATCATAGCCCAATTAATTACGTGGTTAGGATTAAGCACATACTTCTTCAACAAAGACACTTAAAACATATTATGAACATGCATGGATGCAGGTAATGGAAGCATTTATACAACATGGCCTATTGTTTCTAGGATTTCAAACAACAAACAATGTCTCATTGCCAACTTTGGACAGCTTCCCAACTTCGTCGAGATTCATTTTTCCTTTAATTTTAGAAACACATGCTCACCCACTCTGAATTCTCTATGAGATTTTCCTTTGTCTACATAACTTTTTTGCCTGCCTTGTGTAATCTTTAAATTTTGTTTTATATTTACCATATTCTTGTCCATTCCTTTGAGTAGCTCCGGCCCAATAATGGCTCTATTTACTGCATTATCCCAGCTCACTAGTATGTTTCATTTTCTACCATACAAGGCTTCAAATGGGCTCATATTCAATGATACATGATACCCATTGTTATAATCAAACTCAATGAAATGAAGATAATCTTCCCACTTAGAAGGCTTGTCCATTACATACATTCTTAGTATATTTTTAATTATTTGGTTGATCCATTATGTTTTCCCATCTGAATCTTGATGATATGTTTTTTTAAAATTTAGATTGGTCCCAAATTCTTTAAACGGTCCTTTTCAAAAATTGGAAGTGAACTTGGTATCTCTATTAGATACGATTTCCTTAAGCACTCCATGTAGCGTAGAAATTTCCTTTATATAAATATCTGCAATGTTGGTTTCCTTATGAGCCATCTTGACTAGAATAAAATGTGCAACCTTTGTAAGCTTGTCCACCACTACCATGATGGAATCAAGTTGCCTTGCTGTTATGAGTAGCTCGAAGACAAAATCAATAGTAACAATCTCCCATTTCCATATACGAATTGACAATGGTTGTAGCAATCCTGTTGGTTGATCCAAGAGGATCTCCACACAATGAATTATAATTTTGTATACCATGGTGAATATCATTAAAATTCTAATTGATGATGGATGGTAAAGAATAATTAATGCTCATGAATAAATTATTTAAAATGTAAAAATGATTAATACTTGAAATGAGTATGAGAAAATCATGTATTATTCATGCATATTAGAAAAATGATTAATGCTCGAAGTGAGTTTGAGAATCTCATGTATTATTCATTTAATTGTAAAAATGGGATATTAGTTTTGTGAGAGAATCCAACTCACAAATTAGTTTCCCAATTTTAAGGGGAAATTGGTTTCCTAGTCTCAACGAGGAAGTTAAGGGTCTGGTTTCCTAGTCTCAACGAGGAAGTTAAGGGTCTCATGTTGGTTGAGATTCTTTCTTACTTTTTTCTTTGAGTGGTTATTAGATCCTAAATTTGTGGATCTTGTTTCATTGAATTATGGAGCTAAGGAAAACTATATAAACTCCTTGTGAAGTTTGGGTTTCATCCCCTCGTGGATCACCCCTTGAGGGGTTCCTTTATGGAATTGACGAGAGACTCCATTTGATGCCACATGCTTTTGAGAGATCAACCTTTGTCATAGGAGATCGCCTCTTTGTAGGAGATACATAGCCACATTCTTGTGAGAATATAGCTCTTGTACCGCCGAGGAGATTGTCTCTTCTAGAGTGACATGGGCTGGCCATTCCCCAGGAGAATCTGGCTCTTTGCATTGTACATGAGAGCATCTCTTCGATAATGCCACCTTTTGTG
Source organism: Picea sitchensis (assembly GCA_010110895.2). NCBI lineage: Eukaryota > Viridiplantae > Streptophyta > Pinopsida > Pinales > Pinaceae > Picea > Picea sitchensis. Next base: position 57,157 of record SNQJ01S0084553.1, on the reverse strand, counting down.
GGAATTCTACCGCCACTTGTTGATGTGGGAATTCAACCCCTTGCATTGTAAAAGGAGAGTATATTTGAAGAAGAGAATGAAGTGGTTCATGGATTTTATGAGCCCAAAGACGTATCCAAAAGGTTCTAGTGAACACCATTAACAAATCAATGATCTCTTGCCTCATGTGTTGATATCGTGGTTCATGTTTTCATGCATGTTTTGCTCTGGGGCCATGTTTCATTAAATGCATTAAGTATTGTATTATGAGACTAACACATCTACCAAGTTAATATTCAATTTGGATTCAATCCTTCATAAATACATCTTTTCACCTTTGATGCAATCAAGTTTAATAAATCCACAATTGTAAATTTGACCTTTGTTAAGTGGCCTAGAACCAAATCAAGTTTGACATCAGTCACTGCATCAAATCAATCGGATGTTTGTGCTCAACCTATACCTTCTATCATTCCATGCATCTGGCTATATAATCAACCACATCTTTCTTCGTCTGTGCCACAATAATACAAGCACCTTACAACTCAAGAATAGTTTTGCACCCTAGATGTCAACCATATATGACACATTGTACATTTCTTTAGAACTAAATTTCTCAATTTTTTAGAATTAAGAACATAAACTTTGTTCCAGAACAAGAGGATTTTGCTTTGTCTAGCCTATAATCTTTAAATTTATGTTGTACATTACTCTACTGTAAGCCTTCTTTAATTTGCACATAATGTTGGTCTGCTACTACAACTTCCAAAAGTTTTATTTTTAAATATGAATTGTACATACTAGTGGCTATAACATGCATTTCATGCACCCTCTCATTGAGTGCATCGACCACTTTATTCCCTTTCTCTTTGATATGCTTGATGTCAAAGTCATATTCGCTGAGAAATTTCAGCAATATAATTTGTCTGGCATTTAGTGTTGGTTGTCCAAACAAGTAAGATCATTGTGGTCTATCCTCAACTCAATGTTTCTGCCCATGATATAATGTCTCCACATTTTCAATGCATTAACAATAGTTGTAAGCTCCAAATCATGGGTAACATAATTTATTTCGTGCTCTTTGAGTTTCCTAGATTCATAGCATATGACATGCCCATTTTGGGTAAGGACTCCACCAAGCCCTTTTTTGCATGCATCTATGCACATAACAAAATCATCATTTGGATTTTCACTCTTTAAAATTGGTGCACTGGCTCACTATTCCTTCAAGTGCTGGAAATTCTCTTCACACTTTGTTGCCCATTCAAATTTTATTCCTTTCTTTTGTAACGAAGTAATTGGAAGTGCAATCTTGGAGAAAAATTCAATGAATATCCTATAATAGGTAGTGAGACCCATAAACGATCTCACCTCTAAAATATTCATTTGTCTAGGCCACCCTTTGATAGCCTCAATATTCTCCAGATCCACTGCTATGCCCTCCTCTAAGATAATGTGACCCAAATAATGGATTTCCCTTTGATAGAAAGTGCACTTGCTCAATTTGGCATACAATCGGTGCTCCCTCAACACTTATAGCACCATTCTCAAATGATGCTCATGCTCCTCCTATGTCTTGGAGTATATAAGAATGTCATCTAAGAAGACAATAAGAAATTTGTCCAAATAATATATGAACACTCCATTCATTAAACACATAAAAATAGTTGGTGCATTTGTCAACCCACATGACACCACCAAAAACTCATAACGGCCATACCTTGTCTGAAAGGTTGTTTTACTAGTATCTACTTCTCTAATTCTCACTTGATGATAACCTGATCTTGGGTCAATCTTGGAAAATATCCTTTATCGTTTCAACTAATAAAAAATATCGTCAATCCTTGGAAAAGGGTACTTGTTCTCTATTGTAACCTTGTTTAGTTATCTAAAGTCGATACAAAACTTCGGAGTTCCATCCTTTGTCTTCACAAAAAGAAATTGGGAACCCCAAGGTGAAACACTTGGGCGTATGTACCCCGTTTTCAATAACTCTTCTAGATGCATCTGCAACTCTTTCAGTTCTAGTGTGCTCATTCCATAGGGAGTCATGGACACTGAGAAAACTCCATGCATCAAATCGATAAAGAAATCAATTTTCGTCTTTGGCGAAAATCCTAGCAATTCCCAAAACACATCTTTATAGTCTTTCATAACTTAAAAGTCTTCAAGTTTTGATACCTTATCCTTGGTTAGCTCTTTCATATGGGTTAGATATATCTGACACCCTTTTCTAAAACATCTTTTCAGCTGCAATGTGGAATCTCTCTAACAGATATAGGTCTTGCAATACCTTGAACTTTCGTTGAATTCCCTTCCTCAACAAGACATGTGAAAGCCTTGTTGTAGCAATCTAGGACAACATGATGCTTGTCCAACCAACCCATACCAATTAGACAATAATACGACCCAAGTGGTATCATGTTCAAATATGCCTAAAAGACTGTTTTACGGTCTTAAAGTCAACCTCACGAGGATATGAATCCTGCAATGTTTTTAGAGAGGTGGTACTCCTCTTTTTCTTATATACAAAGATATAGCAAAATATGAGAAGGACCAGACTGCAAGATATCTGGTAAATATGTCTCCTTCGTTGGCGTTAGTTGACACGACTCCAAATGAGGTATGGTCTAGTAATAAGCCTTCGATGGCACATCTCAAAGTATTTGGTTGTGATGCATTTGTGCACGTTCCCAAGGAAAATAGGAGCAAGATAGACAAGAAGGCAGTCAAATGTAATTTCATCGGATAGAAAGAAGGGATGAAAGGATATAAACTTTGGGATCTTGCATCAAGGAGAACAATCTGCAGTCACGATGTGGTCTTCAGAGACGTCTGAGTTAAATTCGAGCCTAAGGGAGTTGTTCAGACCAAGAATAATCCTGATACGGTGCAGTTTAAACCAAGGAACAAAGAAGATGATTCAGATGAGTCGAATGAATATGAGGAAGAGGTGGAACAACTGACTATGGTGGTAAGGAGGTCAGAAAGATAAGAAAACCACTTGAGAGATATAGTCTGCCCGACTTCAGTTCCACAGTCGTGCTAACTGCGATCGATGATGAGACCAAGTCAGTCGGTGATGCAGTCGACTCCGTAGAGGGTAAACTCTGGAAGGACACCATTGTCGAAGAGATGGAATCCTTGTACAAGAATGAGACATGGAATTTAGTCAAGTTACCTAGTGGAAGGAAGAACATTAGTAGCAATTGGGTGTTCAAGAAGAAGATGAATGTTACAGGGCAAGTTAAGAAGTTCAAAGTTCAACTGGTAGAGAAACTTTATTCCCAAGTTGAGGGAGTCGACTTCGGTGAGATTTTTTCCCATGTTGCAAAAATAACTTCCATTAGAGAACTAATGTCTTTGGTTGCAATATTCGATCTGGAGATAGAACAGATGGACGTGAAGACAGCGTTCCTACATGGAGACCTACAAGAAGAAATCTACATGAAACAACTTGAAGGATTTATAGTAAACGAAAAGTGAGAGTTGGTGTGCAAACTCAAAAAATCCCTTTATGGTCTAAATCAATCACCAAGGATGTGGTACCAGAAGTTTGACACATACATCCTTTGTTTGGGATTTGTGAGAAGCAAAGTTGATCACTACATATATTCCAAGGAAGAAGGTGGGCATTTCATATATGTAGCTTTGTATGTCGATGACGTGTTGTTGATTGGAAAAAACATGGACGCAATAAAGGAGGTGAAGAAGCAGTTATCCTCAAAGTTAGACATGAAAGATCTCGGTGCAACTAACTTTATTATGGGAATGCAGATTAAGAGAGATCGAGTCGCTAGAAATCTCTGGTCGAATCAGACGAAGTATATTGAAACAGTTCTTAAACAATTCAACATGCAAAATTACAAATCGGTGAAGGTGCCAATTCCAATGGGAGAAGGGATTTCTGTTGAACAATGTCCAAAGACACAGAAAGAAATAGAGGACATGGCATGTTTTCTCTATGCAAGTGTTGTTAGTAGTCTAATGTATGCGATGGTCTGCACTCGACGAGGCATTTCCCATGGAATGGAAGTGTTGAGCAGGTACATGTCGACACCTGGAAAGGAGCACTAGACAATTGTCAAGAGAGTATTCAAGTATTAGTGTGGCACAAAGGACTATGTTATATGCTACCAAGGAAAACCTGGAGGTGGCAGTGGTAAAGTAAATGTACATGGATTTGTCGACGCCGACTGGGTTGGAGATCTAGATCAACGGAGGTCGACCATAAGATATGTCTTAAAAATGTTCGGTGGAGCAATAAGTTGGATGAGTAAGTGACAAGCGGTTGTAGTCTTGTCAACGACAGAAGCTGAATACATGGCGGCCATTCATGGAATCAAGGAAGCGATATGGCTTCAAAGGTTGTGTTCAAGAATCTGGTCTGAGGATAAACCTATGAAGGTAATTTGCGACAGTCAAAGCGCAATATTTCTAGCAAAGAACCTTGCTTATCATTCAAATAATAAGCACATTGGTGTACAATACCATTTCGTGAGAGATATGGTGGAGATTAACAAGGTGCTATTGGAGAAAGTAGACACGTTGCAAAACATAACAGACTCATTGACTAAGTCTGTGAGTGTTGTGAAGTTCTCTTGGTGTAGAGAGGCAATGGGCATTGTTTCCCTGCTTATGTGAATGAAAGTTCATGAATCTCATGTTTCAACAAAGAAGACAACAAGTGGGAGAATGTTGGGTTGTTTGTTATATTCTTTGCAATGAAAGTCGAGTTGAGGTAGATCGACTGACTGTCGAAGTTGGTGGATCGACAACAAGTCAAAGGTCAAATAAGTCGATTGAATATCGACGACAAAGTCAACCGATAAGAGGTCGAAGTGAGGACCTGAGACGATCGACTAGAGACTGAATGAAGTCCAATTGGTAACCCTACTTGGAAGTTGACTGTAACAGAATCCCAGGATTTGCGGGATTTGTAGCCAATAATATGGATGGATCTGTAACCATTTTTGGGTGCCAATATTTAGGGTTTTCCTGTTGAAAAGCCTATAAAGAGGCGTGTTGTAAATCTATAAAGGGTAATGCAAGAATGCAAAATGTTGTAATGTTAATGCATGGTAAATCATAGGTTGTTGGTCATGCATATGTAAGCCTATTTGGCTACACAATTGTTCTTGTGCAGGAAAGAGGGTATGGTGTAGATTGTGTCTTAGGTGTGGACCAAGGTTAGACATGTAACCTTTTATTCATATTTAATAAGACAAAAAGAGAGTAGAACGCTCAAAGGAATGTTGGTTTCTCCCGATTAAGGGTTCCGGGGTAAAATCTCGGTGTATTGTGTGATTGCTTGTTTTATTTACATTCTTGATTACATTCTTCTTCTCTTATGCTATGGTTAGTGTGGAAGTGCCCTACATTTCCTAACATGTGGTATCAAAGCTTAGGTTTTCCCTGACAAGTGAGTGTTCAGAGAGGTGCTATGCTTTGGCGAGTATATCAGATCTTGATTTTCCAATATTGAATTTGAGAAGTAAACCCTAGGTACAATAAGATTCATAAGTCATAAATTGTATTAAAGATCATGGTAAAGAATGGCGAGCAGTTCCAAAATAGAGATAGAAAATTTCAATGGGCAAAATTTTGAGCTTTGGAAGCTTAAAATGGAAGATCTTCTTATAGATCAAGAACAATGGATAGCGGTCTGTCCAGTTACCCAACCGACAGGCATGTCGACGGAAGAATGGGAGAAACTCAAAAGAAGAGCAAGAGGTATGATTCAACTTTGTCTTGTAGATTCGGTGTTGCTGAATGTCTCGGGTGAAGATTTGGCCAAGAAACCATGGGACAAGCTGGGAATCTCATATCATTCGAAATATCTGGTAAATAAGTTGTTTCTCAGAAAGAAATTGTATCTTCTGAGGATGAGTGATGGAAATTCGGTGACTGAGCATTTAAATGTGTTTAATACCGTGTTAAGCCAGTTATCGTCTTTGGATATTAATATCACCGACGAGGAGAAGTGTATCATCCTGTTATGTTCTTTTCCAGACTCCCGGGATAACTTAGTCATGGCTATTGGGAGTAATACAACCACAGTAGCGCTAGAGGACGTGGTTGCTTCTATTTTGTTAGAAGAAATGAGAAGGAAGAACATGGAAGGATTGACCAAAGATGCTCTGGTAGTGAGAGTTTGTCTGGGAGACAAAGATAGAGGTAGATTCTCTGGTAGAAAGATGAATTCAAAGGGTAGATCTAAATCCCTGGTTCAGTCGACGCGAAGATGCTGGAAATGCGTTAAAGTTGGGCATTATAAAAATGACTGTATATCAAAGGCAACAAAAGTCAATGTTGGATCTGATGAGAAGAAATCGACTAATAGAAATACAACCTTAGACAAAGGAGGTGATGTGTATTTGGCATCGACCAGTACACAGTCAAATCGAGATGTGTTGTTGATCGACTTAGGAGCATTTTATCACATGACACTACATAAAGAATGGTTCTGTGAATATGAACAATATGATGAGGGTGATGTGTTCTTGGGGGACGACTCGACAACAATAATTGTCGAATGGGGAAGAGTTTGATTGACACTGCAGGATGGGAGGAAAATAACACTTCCAAGTGTGCTACACATTTAGGGTTTGGAAAGAAACCTGATATCTATCAACAAGATGAGTGATGTAGGTGTGCATACTCTATTTCAGAAGGATTCATGCAAGATGGTCAGAGTTGTGATGGTCTTAATGAGAGGAGTTTTGATTGTTACCTTGTACAAGTTGTCAGGGAATGTCGACATGACTGGATGCAACAACATCGTTGGTCTTGAAATCGACTTGACTGTGACTCGACCTGACTCGATATCGACACAACTTGACTCAACTCGAGCCAAGTTGGTTCAAATCGACTCGACAAGACATGATGAGAACGACCAGACTAGGTTATGGCATGAGAGGACATGACACATTGGAGAAAAGGACTTCAAGATATGGAAAGAAAAGGTATGGTCGAAGGTTTTCTTGAATGTGGTTTAGAAGTTGACTTTTGTGAACATTGCATATATGGAAAACAAAGTCGAATGAGGTTCCCATCTGGAGCAATAAGGGAAAATGGGATTTTCGAACTAGTGCACAGTGATGTGTTTGGACCAGTTACAATGCCTTCACTTGGTGGATCCCTGTATTATGTCTCCTTCATAGATGAAGTATATTGATATAGTTCTAAAATGATTCAAGATGCAGGATTGCAACCGGTGAAGCTACCAATTCCAGTGGGAGCAAGGCTTTCTGCTAAACATTGTCCAAAGACACATGAATAAATAAAGGACATGGCACATGTTCCCTATGCAAGTGTTGTTCGTAGTCTAATGTATGTGATGATCTGCACTTGACCACAGGTTGCCCATGCAGTGGGAGTGTTCAGAAGGTAGATGTCGACAGTTGGAAAGGAGCAATGGACAACTGTCAAGATAATATTCAGGTATTTGTGTGGCACAAGGGACTATGCTATATGCTACCAAGGAAAACATGGAGGTGAAAGTGGTAAAGTAAATGTACATGGCTTTGTTGACGCCGACTGGGCTGGAGATCTGGATTGACGGAGGTCGATTAACAGATATATCTTCAAAATGATCGGTGGAGCAATAGGATGGATGAGTAAGCGACAAGCGGTTGTACCCTTGTCAACGACATAAGCTGAATACATGGCGACCACTCATGGAAGCAAGGAAGTGGTATGGCTTCAAAGGTTGTGTTTAGGAATCTGGTTTGAGGAGAAATCTATGAAGGTAAGTTATGACAGGAAAAGTGCAGTATTTCTGGAAAAGAACCTTGCTTATCATTCAAAGACTAAGTACATTGATGTACAATACCATTTCGTGAGAGAAATGGTGGAGAGTAACAAGGTGCTACTGGAGAAAGTAGACACGTTGGAAAACACAGTAGAATTGTTGGCCAAGTCTGTGAGTGTTGTGAAGTTCTCTTGGTGCAAAGAGGCAATGGGCACTGTTTCCCTTGGTGTGTGAACGAAATTTCAGGAATCTCATGTTTCAACAAAGAAGACAACAAGTGGAAGAATGTTGGGTTTTTATATTATTTGCATTGAAAGTAGAGTCGAGGTAGATAGACTGATGATCGAAGTAGAGGTGGATCGACAGCAAGTCAAAGGTAGAAGAATTCGATTGGGAAAATTTGAAGTCGAAGATATCAACGATAAATTCAACCAACAAGAGGTTGAAGTGTGAGCGTGAGACGACCAACTAAAGACCGAATGAAGGCCGACTGGTAACCCGACTGTAACAAAATCTTGGGATTTGTAGCCAATAATATGCATGGATATGTAATCGTTTTTGGGCACCAATATTTAGGGTTTTGGCCTATTGAAAAGCCTATAAAGAGGCATGTCATAACTCTGTAAAGGGTAATGCGAAAATGTGAAATGTTGTAATGCTAATGCATGGTAAATCGTAGGTTGTTGGTCATGCATATGTAAGCTTATTTGGCTACAGGGTTGTTCTTGCGCAAGAAATATGGTATGATGTCGATTGTGTCTTAGGTGTGGACCAAGGTTATACATGTAACCTTTTATTCAAACTAAATAAGACAACAAGAGAATATAACGCTCAAAGGAATGTTGGTTTCTCCCGGTTAAGGGTTCCAGGGTAAAATCTCAGTTTACTATGTGATTTCTTGTTTCATTTACGTTCTTGATTAAATTCTTCTTCTCTTCTTCTATGATTAGTGTGGAAGTGCCCTGCATTTCTTGACATGTGGTATAAGAGCTTAGGTTTTTTCTTGACAAGTGAGTGTTCAGAGTGGTGCCATGCTTTGGTGAGCATATCGGATCTTGATTTTCCAATATTGAACATGAGAATAAAATCCTAGTTACAGTGAGAGTTGTAAGCAATCAATTCCGTTAAAGATTGTGGTAAATAATGGCGAGAAGTTCCAGAATAGAGGTGGAAAAATTCAATTGTCGAACTTTTGAGCTTTGGAAGCTTAAAATGGAAGATCTTCTTGTAGATCGAGAACAATGGACAACGCTTTGTCTAGGTACCCAGCCGACAGGCATGTCGACAGAAGAATGGGATAAACTGGAAAGAAGAGCAAGAAGTACAATTCAACTTTGTCTTGTAGATTCAGTGATGTTGAATGCCTTGGGAGAAGATTTGGCCAAGAAACAGTGGGACAAGCTGGGAAGCTTATACCAGGCGAAATCTATGGTAAATAAGTTGTTTCTCAGAAAGAAATTGTATCTTCTGAGGATGAGTGATGGAAATTCAGTGAATGAGCATTTAAATGCATTTAATAGCGTGTTAAGTAAGTTATCATCTATGGATATTAAGATCACTGATGAGGAAAAGTGTATCAACCGATTATTTTCTTTGCCAGACTCCTGGGACAACTTAGTCTTGGATATTGGGAGTAATACAACAAACACTAGCGCTAGAGGACGTGGTTGCTTCTCTGGTGTCAGAAGAAATGAGAAGGAGGAACATGAAAGGATTGACCAAAGATGCTCTGGTAGTGAGAGGTCGATCGGGAGACAAAGATAAAGGCATATTATTCGGTAGAAAGTTCAAGTCAAAGGGTAGATGTAAATCCCCAGTTCAGTCGAAGCGAAGATGCTAGAAATGCAGTAAAGCTGGGCATTATAAAAAGGACTGTACATTGAAGGCAACAAAATTCATTGTTGTATCCGATGAGAAGTAGTCGACTAAGACAAAGATGACCTCAGAAAAAGGAGGTGATGTGTATCTGGCGTCGACTAGTACATAGTCAGATCGAGTTGTTTTCTTGATCGACTCAGGAGCATCCTATCATATGACACCACATAAAGAATGGTTCTATGAATATGAACAATATGATGGGGGTGATGTGTTCTTAGGGGACGACTCAACAACCAAAATTGTCAGATGAGGAAGAGTATGGCTAAAATTGCATCATGGCAGGAAAAGATCCCTTCCAGGTGTGCTACACATTCCAGGTTTTGTAAGAAACCCGATATCTGTCAACAATATGAGTGATGCTGGTGTGCATACTTTGTTTCAGAAGGATTCATGCAAGACGGTTAGAGGTATGATGGTATTAATAAGAGGAGTTTGGATTGGTACCCTATACAAGATGTTACGGAATGTCAACTCGACTGGATGCAACAACATCGTTTCTTCTGAAATTGACTTGACTGTTACTGGACCCGACTCGATGTCTGACTCGAATTGAGCCAAGTCGGTTCAAACCGACTCCACAAGACATGCTACGATTGACCCGACCAGGTTTTCGCACGAGAGTATGGGAGACATTGGAGAAAAAGGACTACGCACTATGCAAAGCAAAGGTATCGCCGAAGGTTTTCCTGAATATGGTTTAGAAGTCAAATTTTGTGAACATTACATATATGGAAAGAAAAGTCGGATGAGGTTCCCATATCGAGCGACAAGAGAAAATGGGATTCTAGAATTGGTGGATAGTGATGTGTTTGGACCGATTACAAAGGCTTCACTTAGTGGATCCTTGTACTATGTCTCCTTCATAGATGATTTTTCCAGGAAGACATGGATATATTTCTTGAGGAAGAAATCAAAGGTTTTCGAGAGATTTAAGGAGTTTAAAGCTCTCGTTGAAAACCAAGCAGAGAAGAGGATTAAAGTGCTAAGGAATGTCAATGGTGGTGAATTATGTGGAAAGGAATTTGATCAGTTATGTAAGAAGCATGACATGGCACGCAAAAATACCACACCATATACCCCACAACAAAATGGAGTTGCCTAGAGAATGGACAAACCGTTGATGGATAAGGCAAGGAGCATGCTCAGTGGTTCTGGGCTCACACAATAATTCTAGGCGGAGGCAGTTGAGACTGCAAGATATTTGGTAAATATGTCTCCTTCGCCGGCGCTAGTCGACACGACTCCAAATGAGGTATGGTCTGGTAAGAAACCTTTGATGGCACATATCAAAGTATTTGGTTGTGATGCATTTGTGCATGTTCCCAAGGAAAAGAGGAGCAAGCTGGACAAGAAGGCACTCAAATGTATTTTCATGATATATAAAGAAGGGATGAAAGGATATAAAATTTGAGATGTTGCATCAAGGAGAATAGTGTACATTCGAGATGTGGTCTTTAGAGAAGTCAGAGGTAAATCTAAGCATGAGAAAGTTGTTCAGACCAAGAATAATCTCGATACAGTGCAGTTTGAACTGAGGAATGAAGAATATGATTCATATGAGTCGACTGAATCTGAAGAAGAGGTGGAACAACTAACTTCAATGGTAAGGAGGTTAGAAAGAATAAGAAAACCAGTTGAAAGATATAGTTTGACCGAATTTCATTCCACATTTGTGCTAACTACCATCGACGATGAGCCTAAGTCGGTCAGTGAGGCAATCGACTCAATAGAGGATAAAATATGGAAGGACGCTGTTCTCGGTCAATCTGTCAGCGGGTGAGCAAAATAGAGACCGCTCTGCATGCCTTGCAGGGTTCACCAAGGCAGAACAGCTATAGCAGCAAGAG